>PVHY01031679.1:0-12455 GCA_004024945.1 Uropsilus gracilis | reverse complement strand
AAGTCCTCAAGTTGGGAGATTAGAGTATTTCTTTGGGCTTTTTCAATTCTTTTTGTTTGAGCCTGAATTGCTATGAACTTTCCTCATAGTACTGCTTTTGCTGTGTCCCATACAGTTTGGAATGTTGTGTCATCATTGCCATTTGCTTCCATGTAGGTTTTAATTTCTTCTTTGATTTCCTCTTTTACCCAGTGATATTACAGAAGCCTGTTTTTCAATCTCCATGTAGTGTTTACTCTCCTTATTTTCTTTTCATTGTTGATTTCTAATTTGATGCCTTTATGATTGGAGAAAAAGGTTGGTATTATTTTAATCTTTGTGTATTTGTTCAGGTTTGTCTTGTGGCCTCTTATATGATCGATTTTAGAGAAAGAACTGAGTGCATTTGAAAAAAAGTGTATATTGTTTTCCTTGGGGGTGTAGTGTCCTGTATATATCTATTAAGTCTATTTGGTCTAGCTCTACCTTTAAAGCTTTTGTTTCTTTGTGTATTTGCTGTTTTGTTGATCTGTCTTTTGTTGAGTGTGGTGTATTAAAATCTCCTACCATGTATGTATTTTCATCAATATTTGATTTCAGTTCTACAAGTTGTTGTTTTATGAATTTTGGTGCTCCCTCTTTTTGGTGGATTGACCCTTTAACCATTATGTAGTGGCCATCTTTATCTTGTCACATTTGTTAATTTGAAGTCTGTACTGTCTGTACAAGAATGGCAACTCCTGCTTTCTGTGAGGGCCATTTGCTTGTAGTATAGTTTTCCTGCCCTGCACCTTCAGTCTATGCTTATCCTTAGTGATTAGATGTGTTTCTTGGAGGCAGCAGAATGTTGGGTTCTGTTTTCTGATCCAGTCTACAACTCTTCATCTTTTGATTGCTGAGTTTAGACCATTGACATTTAGGTTGATTATTGATATTTGAGATTCTAACGGTTTCCTGGTGGTCATTTGGGGTTTATTTTGTGGTTTTGTTTTTTGTATTTGTTCTTATGGTTTTGATCTTGAGGCCTCCTGCAAAATTTCTTGGAGTGGGGGTTTAGTGGTAGCAAATTTCTGGAGACTTTGCTTGTCGGAGAAGGTTCTAATTTTTCCTTCGTAGAAGGATAGCTTTGCAGAGTAGAGTATTCTTGGCTGGCACCTTTTTTCTTGGAGTTTTTTGGTAGATGTGACTCCATTCTCTCCTTGCCTGGAGTGTCTCTTCAGAAAAATCTGAGGTCAGTTAATGGATTTTCCTTTGTAAGTTATCTGTTTCTTTTCTCTAGACATTCTCATTTTTTCCTTATCTTGGGTTTAGGAAGTTTTATGATATGTCTCACTGTGGCTTTACTTTCATTAAAGTAGTTGGCGTCCTTTTGGCTTCCTGTATGTCTATTTTCATTTCTTTCTTCAGATTTGGGAAGTTCTCCTCTATTATTATGTTGAACAGTCTTTCAGTTCCTATAATTCCCCTCTCCTGGGATTCCTATTACTCTTATGTTTCTTTTCTTTAAGAAATCTGACATGACTCTGAGCTTGTCTTCAGTCCTCCTACTTTGTTTCTCTCTCTCTTTTTCTGTCTTTGTCCTCTCTACTTCTGTAACCTCCAGTATGCTGATTCATTCCTCTATTTCATCTATTCTACTGCCATGGCTTTTCTGTGTATTTTTGAGCTCATCTATTGCAACCTTTAAATCTTGAGTCTCTTTCAATTTCAATTTTAGGGATTCATTTTCATTCTTTATTTCATTGATTTGGTTATACATATTGATGCTTTCTTTTTTATGTTTCTACTTCTTCCCTTAGTGCATTAAATGCTTCTATCATACTGTTGCCCTTTTTTTAAATTCCTCTCTTAATTGTTGGAGTACATTTAACATGTTGATAGAGGAATCTTTTTCTGAGGTGCAAATCATTTCTTTGATGTTTTCTGGAGATTGTCCTTTCTTTGTTGGCGATGGATTATTTCCTGTAGGGCTTGCTTGCATGTTTAAAGTTTTTCTCCTTACTGTGTTTTTGCTTTTTTAACATTTTCTACATATTGAGAAACCATGGATCTTGTGTTGGTCAGCATATTGATGGGAGTGTTTTCCAGGTTGAAAGTAGATCAGTACTTTAGTTTAGGAATTTGCACTGGTGACCTCTGGCAGCTCACCTGGGTGTGAGCAGGGTGGGTGGGTTCCTAGAGGAACCTGGCTGTGGGGGTTGGTGGAGAGGGCAGCACAGCAGGGGTCCCTCCCAGAGGCCTGGAGCAGGCGCAGGTGACCTCCAGCAGCTAACCTGGACATGAGCAGGGTGGGCATGTTCTCAGAGGAACCTGGCTGTGGGGTTAGGCTCCCAGGGATGGTGGAGAGGGCAGCATGGCAGTGGGTCCCTCCCAGAGGCCTGAAGCCATGCAGGTGACCTCCAGCTGCTAACCTGGGTGTGAGCTGGGTGGGCAGGTTCCCAGAGGAACCTGATTGTGGGGGTTGGCTCCCAGGGATTGCAGAGAGGGCGGCACCACGGGGGGTGGCAGCAGCAGGTAGGATATAGCAGCGTTTCTGTAAACGCTGGCAGTTAACCAAAAGGTCGATATCCGCACGATTTTGAAGGCAAACAAATGTTTCTAATAAGTACTTAGAATTGAGAAACTTATGAGCTGGAGATGAGATGGACTGACTGCTATCCTTTTCTTCTCCTTGAATTGTACAACATAAAGAGAAGTCATCTCTAAACATCAAAGTATAGAGAAGTTACAGTAAGATATAACCTGCTCCTTTAAATCTGTATGGATTCAGGAGCATTCAGCTGAAAATGCTGGCAGTTCACCTAAATGGCCGAAATTCACAGTATTTTGAATAAAAACATGGGTTTCTAAAAGGTGCTAGAAATTGTGAAATTTAAGAGCTGGAGGTGAGATGGAAATGTATTGTAATCTACTCCATGAAGTGTAAAACAAAGTCAGATTTCATCTCTAAACATCAAACCACACAGAAGGTGCAATAAGATATAAACTGCTCATTGGAGTCTGTTTGGATGCAGGAGTGTCTCATTGAAAATGCTGGTAGTTTGGCAGAAAGGCAAAAATCTGCAGGATTTTTGATGAAAAAGGTATCTAGAAGTGCTAGAAATCGTGAAATTTAAGAGCGCGGGTGAGATGGAATGGTATTCTATTCTACTCATGAATTGTAAAACATAGAGAGATTTCATCTCTAAACATCAATCTACATAGAAGTTACAGTAAGATATAAGCTGCTCCTTTGGAGTCTGTTTGGATGCAGGTGCATCTCTCTGAAAACAATGGCAGTTCACCTGAGATGCTGAAATCTGCTGGATTTTAATGAAATCAAAGGTTTCTAAGAAGTGCTAGAAATCGTGAAATTTAAGAGCTCAGGTGAGATGGAATGGTATCCTATTCTACTCCATGATGTGTAAAACATAGAGAGATTTCATCTCTAAACATCAATCTACACAGAAGTTACAGTAAGTTTTAAGCTGCTCCTTTGGGTATGTTTGGATGCAGAAGCATTCTCACTGAAAATGCTGGCAGTTAGCCTGAAAGGTTGAAATTCGCAGGATATTTAATGAAGACAAGGGTTTCTTCCTTTTTTTGTTTTTTTGAGACTAGGTCTCACTATTTTTTCCCTTGAAACCGCTGGCTCTCATTGCCCAGGGTACCACAGACTCAAGCAAACCCCAGCCACAGCTTCCCAGGTATCTGAGATGACAGGCATGCGCCACCACGCCCACTCTATTTTTTGGATCTAGGTCTCGCTATGTGCCCCAGGGAGAACTAGAACTGCGATCCCTAGCCTCTGCCGCTTCATAGGCTGAAGCTTACATCACAAGCCACCGTGTCTAGCCAAAAACAAGGGTTTCTAATTAGTGCTTGAAATTGTGATATTTGTAAGAGCTGGAAGTGAGATGTAATGGAATCCTATTACACTCTATCAAGTGTACAATATAGAGAGATTTCATCTCTAAACATCAAATTACAGAGAAGTTAGAGTAAGATAGAAACTGCTCCTTTGCTGTCTGTATGCATTCAGGAGCATATTCACTCAAACTTGTTCCAGTAGGTGCAAACCACTTCAACACGGATATGATTGACTTGAACCAGTTCCAGCCAGTACAAATGGGTTCCAGTCAGTTCAAACCAGTTCCAGTCAGTTCAACCCAGTTCCAACCGGATACATGTTGCTCAAACCGGTTCCAGATTGATGATACCGGTTTCAGTTGGATATAACTGGCTCAAACTGGTTCCAGCAGGTTTAAAATGTTCCAGCCATATATATCTGACTCAAACCGGTTCCAGCTGCTTCAAACCGGTTTAGGCCGGCTCAAACCAGTTCCAGACGGTTCCAACCAATTGCATCCGGTTCATACCAGTTCCATGCAGAGATGACCGGCTTGACCAGTTCCAGTGGTTCAAACCGATTCCAGTCGGATATATCCAGCTCTGGTTCCAGCCGGTTCGAACCAGTTCCTGCACTTCAAACCATTTCCACCCTATTCCATCTGGTTCCAGCCAGTTCAAATCAGTTATAGTCAGATATATCCAGCTCAAACCAGTTCCAGTAGGTTCAAACCAGTTCAAGCCAGTTAAAACCGGTTCCAGCTGGCTCATAGTTGTTCCAACCAGTTCTTACCGGTTCCAGCTGTATATATCCGGCTCAAACTGGGTTCAGCCATCTCAAACTGGTTCCAGCCAGATATATCCGGCTCAAACCGGTTCCACTCAGTTCAAACCAGTTCCAGCTGCTTCAAACTAGTTCCATCCATTTCCATCCGGTTCAAACCAGTTCCAGTGGGATATATCCAGTTCAAGCCAGTTCAGCCAGTTCAAACCGGTTTCAGGCAGTTCAAACCGGTTCCAGCCAGTTCAAACCATTTCCAGTGAATACATCCTATTCAAACCAGTTCCAGCTGGCTTGAAATGGTTCCAGCCAGCTCAAACCGGATCCAGCCAGTTCAAACCCATTCCAGACAGATATGACTGGCTTTAACCATTTCCAGACAGTTCAAACCAGTTCCAGCAGGCTCAAACCGGTTCCACCACGATCAAATTGTTTCCAGCTGTCTCGAATTGGTTCCATCTGGCTCAATCCAGTTACAGCTGGCATGAACCGGTTCCAGCCATTTCAAACTGGTTCCAGTTGGATATATCCGGTTCAAAATGTGCCAGCCAGTTGAAACCAGTTCCAGCCGATGGAACCACTTTGAGACATATATACCTGGCTGAAACCGGTTTGAACATGCTGGAACCAGTTTGATCCAACTGGAACCGGTTTCAACAGGCTAGAACCAGATTGAGCCAGATATATCCAGCTGGAACTGGTTTGAACCACTTTGAACAGGATGGAACCGGTTTGAGCCGGCTGGATCTGTTTGAACTGGGTCAAACTGGTTCAAGCTGCCTGGAAACACTTTGAGCCAGATATATCTGGCTGGAACCAGTCTGAACCAGCTGGAACCAGTTTGAGCCAGCTTGAACCAGATTGAGCTGAATATATCCGTCTGGAAACAGTTTGAACACGCTGGAACCGGTTTGATCTGGCTGGAAACGGTTTGAACTGGCTGGACCCATTTTTAGCCAGATCTATCTGGCTGGATCCGTTCAAACCGGATCCAGCCTGCTCAATCCATTTCCAGCCGGATATGTCTGGCTCAAACCGGTTCCAGCCAACTCGATCCGTTTCCACCCACTCAAAACGTTTCCAGATGGATATATCTGGCTCAAAATGGTTCCAGCTGGTGCAAACCAGTTCCAATTGGATATATCTGGCTCAAATCGGTTCCATCCTGTTGAAACCAGTTCCAGCTGTTTTAAATTGGTTCCAGCTGGCTCAAACCGGTTACAGCCAGTTCAAACCAGTTCCAGCTGGCTCAAACCGGTTCAAGCCGGTTCAAATCGGTTCAGACGGATATGACTGGCTCTAACCATTTCCAGATGGATCAAACCAGTTCCAGCCGGCTCAAATTGTTTCCAGCCTCCTCAAGTTGGTACCAGCTGGCTCAAACTGGTTCCAGCCAGTTGAAACTGGTTCCAGTCAGATATATCTGGCTCAAACTGGTTCCAGCCTGTTCAAACTAGTTCCAGCCGGTTCCAAACGGTTTCATCCGGTTCATAACGGTTCCAGCAGATGTGATTTTCTCAACCTGTTCCAGCCGGTTAAAACCAGTTCCAGCCAGATATAGCCCGCTCAAACCGGTTCCACCTGATTCAAACCGGTTCCAGCCTGTTCAAACCGGTTCCAGCTGGTTCAAACCGGTTCCAGCCAGATATTTCTGGCTCAATATTGTTCCAGCCTGTTGAAATTGGTTCCAGCCGATTCAATCCAGTTCCAGCTGGTTCAAACCAGTTCCCATCAGATATATTCAATTCAAACCGGTTCCAGAGGGTTCAAACCGGTTGCAGCTGGCTCAAACTGGTTCCAGCTGGTTCAAACCGCATCCAGCCAGATATATCCAGCTCAAACTGGCTCCAGATGGTTCAAATCGGTTCCAGCCAGTTCAAACCGGTTCCAGCCAGCTTACCCAGTTCCAGCTGACTCAAACCAGTTCCAGCTGACTCAAACCGTTTCCAGCTGGTTCAAACCCGTTCCAGACGGATATGACTGGCTCTAACCTTTTTCAGATGGTTCAAAGAGGTTCCAGCCGCCTCAAACCAATATTACCTCTCTCAAACCGGTTCCAACTGTCTCAAACCGGTCCAACTGGTTCAAACCACTTCCAGTTTTATATATCTAGCTCAAACCATTTGCAGCCAGTTCAAACCATTTCCAGTCAGTTCCAACCGGTTCCACGCAGTTCAAGTGGGTTCCAGCCGGTTATATCCAGCTCAAATCGGTTCCAGCCAGCTCAAAATGGTTCCAGCTGACTCAAACCAGTTCCTGCAGGATCAAACCCGTTCCAAATGGATATGACTGCCTCTAACCATTTCCAGAAGGTTCTAAACGGTTTGGATACATCCAGCTCAAACGGTTCCAGCCAGTTCAAACCGGTTCTAGCCGAAGACATCCGGCTCAAACCAGTTCCAGCCAGCTTGAGCCAGTTCCAGTTGGCTCAAACTGGTTCCAGCCAGCTCAAACCTGTTCCAGCTTGCTCAAACCGGTTCCAGTGGTTAAAACTATTTCTAGCCTGTTCAAACAGGTTCCAGCCGGACATATCCGGCTCAAATTGGTCCCACCTGATTCAAACCAGTTCCACCCAGCTCGAACCAGTTCCAGCTGGTCAAACTGGTTCCAGCCAGTTCAAACCGATTCCATCTGGCTCAAACCAGTTCCAGCTGGCTCAAACCGGTTCCAGATGTCTCAAACCAGTTCAAGCTGTTTCAAACGGGTTCCAGCCATATATATCCGGGTCAAACTGGTTCCAGCCGGTTCAAACTGATTCCAGCCAGTTCAATTCACTTCCAGCCGGCTGGAACTGGTTTCAGATGCTTCTAAAAATTTCCACCAGTCAAACCCGTTCCAGCTGGTTCAATTCAGTTTTAGCTGGCTCAAAACAGTTCCAGCCGGTTAAAACCGGCTCCAGTTGGCTATCTAGCTCAAACCGGTTCCAGCCAGTACAAACCGGTTCCAGATGGCTATATCCAGCTCAAACTGGTTCCACCTGGCTCAAACCAGTTCTAACCAGCTCAAATCGGTTCCAGTGGCTCAAACCGGTTCCAGCCGGTTCAAACTGGTTCCAGTTGGATATATCCAGCTCTGACCAATTCCAGCCAGTTCAAACCGGTTCCAGCCAGTTCAATCCAATTCCAACCAGCTGGAACCAGCTTCAGACGCTTCTAACAGGTTCCAGCCCAGTCAAACCTGTTCCAGCCGGTTCAAAGCTGTTCCAGCTGGCTCAAACCGGTTCCAGCCATCTCAAACCAGTTTCAGCTGGTTCAAACCGGTTCCACCCAGCTCAAACTGGTTCCAGCTGTCTCATACCCATTCCAGCCGGTTCCAACCAGTTCCAGCCGGATATATCCAGCTCAAACTGGTTCCAGCCACTTCAAACCGGTTCCCACTGGACATATACGGTTCAAACTGGTTCCAGCTGGCTCAAACCGATTCCAGCCAGTTCAAACCGGTTCCAACCAGCTAAAACCGTTTCCAGATGGTTGATACCGGTTTCAGTTGGCTCAAACCAGAACCAGCCTGTTCCAATCAGTTCCAGCCGCATATATCCAGTTCAAACCAGTTCCAGCCGGTTCAAAACAGTTCAAGCTGACTCAAACCAGTTCCAGCTTGCTCAAACCATTTCCAGCCGGCTCAAACTGGTTCCAGCCGGATATATCCAGCTCAAACTGGAAATGGTTAGAGCCTGTCATATCCATCTGGAACTGGTTTGAACTGGCTGGAACTGGTTTGAGTCAGCTGGGACCAATTTGAGCCGGCTGGAAACGTTTTCGAACCAGCTGGATCTGGTTTAAGCTGGATATATCTGCTGGAACTGGTTTGAGCCGGCTAAAACCAGTTTGAATAACTGGAACCGGTTAGAGCCAGTCATATCTGGCTGGAAGTGGTCTCATATGTCTGGATCTGGCTGGAACCGATTGGAACCGATTAGATTCAGTTTGAACCACATGGAAATGGTTTGAGACAGCTGGAACTGGTTCAAGCTGATCATATCCAAGTGGAAGCAGTTTGAACCAGTGTTACCAGTTTGATCTGGCTGGAACTGGTTTGAGCTGGTTCTATCTGCCTGGAACCAGCTTGAACCAGATAGAACTGTTTTTAACCAGCTGGACCCTGTTTGATCTGGCTGGAACCATTTATAACAGGTTGGAATCGATTGTAGCCAGTTCTATCCAGCTCGAACTGGTTTGAACGGCTCGAACCAGTTTGAACTGGCTGGAACTGGTATGAGCCGGTCATATCTGGCTGGAACCGATTGAAACCGACTGGAGCCAGTTGGAACCACATGAAAACGGTAAGAGTCAGCTGGAACGGTTCAAGCCGATCATATCCGGGTGGAAGCAGTTTGAACCGGTGCTACAGTTTGATCTGGCTGGAACCGATTTGAGCCAGTTCTATCTGCCTGAAACAGGCTTGAACCAGATGGAACTGTTTTGAACCAGCTGAAAACGGTTTGATTAGGTGGAACCATTTGGAACGGGCTCTAATTGGTTGTAGCCACTTTTATCCGGCTGGAACTGGTGAGCCAGTTAAATCTGGCTGGAAGCAGCATCAACCGGATGGAACAGTTTTGAGCTGGCTGGAACCAGTTTGAGCTGACTAGAACTGGATTGAGCCAGCTGGAACCGATTTGAGCCGGCTGGAACCTGTTTGAGCCAGCGGGAAACAGTTTGAGCCAGCTGGAACCCATTTGAAATGGCTGGAACCGGTTTGAGCCGCATATATCCATCTGGAACTGGTATGAACCAGTTGGAACCGGTTGGAAATGGTTGGAACTGGTTCCAGCCAGTTGGATCCGGTTTGAACCGGCTGGAACCGGGTTGAACTGGCTGGAACTGGTATGAACCAGCTGGAACTGGTTTGAGCTGGTTATATCCGGCTAGAACCACTATGAACCATTGGAACCAGTTTGTATGCCCTGGAACAGGGTTGAAGCATCTGTAACCGGTGCGAGATCATATTTGACTGGATGTGGTCTGATCAGGCTGGAACCTGTTTGACAGGTTTTATCCGACTGGAACTAATATCAACCGGTTTTATCTGTCTGGAACTGGTTTGAGCTGGATATATCCAGCTGGAACCAGGATGAGCAATCTGGAACTGGTTGGAACTGGCTGGAATCGGTATGAATGGGAATGACCCACTTAGAGCCGTCAGAACTGGTTTGAGCCAGCTGGAAACGGTTGGAACCAGATGTAACTGGTTCGAGCTAGATATATCTGGCTGGAACTGGTATGAACCGACTGGAACTGGTTTGAGCTAGCTGGAACCAGTTTGAGTCGGCAGGAAGCGGTTTGACCCAGATGGAACCAAATTGAGCCAGACATATCCAGCTGGAACCAGTTTGATCCGGCTAGAACTGGTTTGAGCCAGCTGGAAGCAGTTTAACCCATCTGGAACCAGTTTAAACCGTCTGGAACCGTTAGAGCCATTCATGCACGGCTGGAACCGTTATGAGCTGCCTGGAACCAGTTTGAGCTGGATCTATCGGGCTGCAACCGGTTTGAGCTGGTTGAAACCGGTTTGAGCAGTCTGGAACTGGTTTAATATATGCAGCTGTAAACGGTTTGGACCGGCTGGAACCAGTTTGAAGTGGGTGGAACCAGTTAGAGCCAGTCATATATGACTAGAAGTGATCTGGGACCAATAGGAACCAGCTGGATCTGGTTTGAACCACATGGAAACGGTAAGAGCCAGCTGGAACTGGTTCGATCCGATCATATCTGGGTGGAAGCTGTTTGAACTGACTGGTACCATTTGGATATGGCTGGAAGCGGTTTGAGCCAGTTCTATCTGCCTGGAACTGGTTTGAACCAGATGGAACTGTTTTTAAAAGCTGGAACTGCTTTGATCTGATGGAACCATTTGGAATGGGCTGCAATTGGTTTGAGCCAGTTCTACCCAGCTGGAACCGGTTTGAACAGGCTGGAACTGGTCAAGCCGGTCATCTCAGACTGGAAAAGGTATAAACCGTATGCAACTGGTTGGAACTGGCTGGAACGGGTTTGAGCCGGCTGGATCTGGTTTGAAGCGCTGGAACTGGTTTGAGTTGGATATATCCAGCTTTAACCATTTGAACCTGCTGGAGCCGGTTTGAGCCGGTTATATCTGACTGAAACCGATATCATCCATCTGGAACCGGTTTGAGCTGGCTGGAACCAGTTTGTGCAAGATATATCCACTGGAACTGGTTTGAACCGGCTGGAACCGGTTATAACTGACTGGAACCCGTTTTGTACCAGCTGGAAAAAGTTCAAGCCGCTCATATCCAGGTAGAAGTGGTTTAAAACTGCTGGAACCAGTTTGAGCGAAAATGCTCCTGAATACATACACACAGCAAAGGTGCAGTTTATATCTTAATGTAACTTCTCTGTACATTGATGAAATCTCCCTAGATTGCACATTTTGTGGAGTGGAACAGAATAGGTGTCCATCTCACATTCAGCTCCTAAGTTTCATGATTTCTAGCACGTCTGAGAAACGCTTGTTTTCATTGATAATCCTGCGGATTTCGACATTTCAAGCCAACTGCCTGAGTTTTGCCCTGAACGCATCTGAATAACAAACTGACTACAAAGGAGCAGTATATATCTTACTGTAACTCCTCTGTACCTTGATGTTAAGAGAGGAAATCTCCCTAGGTTCCACAGTTTGTGAAGTAGAACAGAATAGGTGTCCATCTCACATCCAGATCCTAAGGTTCATGATTTCCAGCACTACTGAGAAACAATGTTCTCATAGAAAATCCTGAGGATTTCAGTCATTCAGGCCAACTGCCTGCATTTTGTGCTTGAAAGCATCAGAATAACAAACTGACTGATAAGAAGCAGTTTATATCTTACTGTAACTCCTCTGTTCCTTGATGTTTAGGGATGAAATATCCTTAGGTTGCACAGTTTGTGGAGTAGAACAGTATAGGTGTCCATCTAACATCCAGCTTCTAAGGTTCATGATTTCTAGCACACATGAGAAACACTTACTTTCATGAAAATATAGCAGATTTCAGCCTTTCAGGCCAACTGCCTGCAATTTGCGCTGAACGCCTCTGTTTTACAAACACTGCAAAGACCAGTTTATATCTTACTGTAACTTCTCTGTAACTTGATGTTTACAGAGGAAATCTCCCTAGGTTGCACAGTGTGTGAAGTAGAATAGAATATGAGTCCATCTCACAACCAGCTCCCAAGGTTCATTATTTCTAGTAATTCTGAGGAACACTTGTTTTCATTGAAAATCCTGATGATTTCAGCATTTCAGGCTAACTTACTGGTTTTGCGCTGAACGCTTCTGAATTACAGACTAAAAATGAGAGTACATAACTTTCCTAACCTCTCTGTACTTTTATGTTTAGATATGAAATCTCCCAATGTTGCACAGTGTATAGAGTAAAATAGAATACCTGTCCATCTCACATCCAGCTCCTGAGTTTCATGATTTCTAGCACGTCTGAGAAACGCTTGTTTCATTGAAAATCCTGTGGACTTCGGCATTTATGGCCAACTGCGTGCGTTTTGCGCTGAACGTATATGAATAACAAACTGACTGCAAAGGAGCAGTTTATAACTTGATATAACTTCTCGATACCTTGATGTTTAAGATGAAATATCCATAGGTTGCACAGATTGTGGAGTAGAGAAGAACAGATGTCCAACTCACATCCAGCTACTAAGGTTCATGATATCCAGCACTACTGAGACACACTTCTTTTTTTTTTTTTTTAGGTTGAAATAGTTTTATTTTAAGTCAGAAATTGTTGAGTAGAAGTGATTTTATATGATTATACCTCATAGGAAGTTGAAGTTGGACTGTTTCCATTTTGTTGAGGGAGATATGTCACTTTTATTTTTATTTATTTATTTATTTATTTATTTATTTATTT
>PVHY01031678.1:0-12293 GCA_004024945.1 Uropsilus gracilis | reverse complement strand
GACTCGAACCGCGATCCCTAGCCCCGGCTGCTTCATAGGCTGAAGCTTACAGGCACGAGCCACCGTGCCCGGCCTCTGCCTCAATTCTGTCACCACAAAAGCTAGCGCTCACTCTCCCCCTGAGGGTAATGTGGGCTCCCACAACTTGAAAATTCTAGACACACCCCAGCATCAGGAGGGCAGAAAGCCAGCTGCTCAGATCAAGGGACCACCCTGCATGGCCACTGGACAGGCCATTGACCAGGAACCGCGGGACCAGGCACCTCACTTCTGAGGCTCAGGTCATACAATCTGTACAAGGGTTATGGGTGGTCACAGGGATCCAGGGCCATCTGAAGAAACCCCTGCCCAGTACAGGGAGCCATCACCACCAGTGGTTCCCTGCCCACCAGCCTCTGACCAGTTCCACCATCCCAGGGCAACCAGGAAGAAGCACAATGAAAGACAGCCCCTGCTCTTTCCCTTGCTTCACAAGTGTAGGTGACCTGTCCATGTCCCAGAGCCAGCCCCCCGTCTCCTCCCCACGTCATCCCAGGCCAGTCATGCCACATCCCTCACACACATACTCTTCACCCCTGGACATCATACCAGTGGTTGATGGGTCTCAGTACTGCCCATTCCGACAGCCAGGACTGACCATCATGTTGAGGAGTGAGGGTCCCTGCTGGGAACTTCCCAGCTCATCGAAGTGGGGCAACCCCCGCAGGCAGCACCCCAGGTTGGAGCAGAACCTGGGAGGGGGGGCTGCCTATGGTCACTGGGGCCACAGACCAACAGACTTCTCCCCTTCTCACAACTCAATCTTTTCTCGACCCAAAAGGAGGGTGCCAAGAGAGCCCGCTCAGCAGCTTCTGCACATCAGCGAGCAAGTGGCGGCCCTGGGGGAGCTTTCTGGAGACTGAGGGGGCTCTACATGAGGTGGCCTGCCTGGTCGAAAACTGGTCCGGGCAAAGGCCAGCCTTGCGCAGGGGGAGGCTGGAACCTCTTCCGGCTTGTTCCTTGGTGGTATCTTCCGAGCCCAAGCTGGTGCCTGGTTTTTCTCTGTGGTAATACCACCTCACCACTAGCTCACTGCCCAAACGCCAGAGACCAGCTACAGGAGCCCATTCCACTCAGGACCCACTATGACCTCTGCTGGCTGCAGGGGTCTGACGAGGTGCAACCTGAGGACCCAGGGAGGTGGGGGAGCAGCAGGGAAAGTAACAGCATCTCAGTGGGAGGACCAGTCACAATGCCACCTCTGAAGACACTTGGGGGCGGGCTTCGGTATTGAAATCAGGTCGAAAATGAGCAGAAGTCTCTAACCAACAGGCCGCTTTTAAAATGTGGCTTCTAGGCCAGGCATGGTGATGCATGCTTGTAAACGGCAGCCTAGGAAGCCACAGTCAGGGCCAGGGATCGCGGTTCCAGTCCTGCTGGGGACACAGCAAGACCTAGTCCCCAAACAATAGCTGGGCATGGTGGTGCATGCCTGTAATCCAAGCTACCTGGGAGGCTGAGGCTGGGGATTGCTTGAGTCTGTGGTACCCTGGCAGTGTGAGCCTGTGGTTCTACAGGCAAAAATAGTGAGACCTAGTCTCAAAAAAAAAATAAAATAAAATAAAAAATAAAATAAAATGCAGCTTCTGCCAGTCAGGTTCCCTCAGGTTCATACTGCCTGTGTACAGCAGTTGCCAGACACATGCAATTTAAACAACAAGGTTTTATTAACTGGGGAAATTAACCAGGGAAACAAAAACTCCTGAATGCCAGAAGTGGCCAGTTATTTCACCCCAAGTACCGTTTAGTCCGAAAGTTCCAATCACATGTCCAAGATGGTGCCCCTCCAAACCTGAGACACCCTGTAAAGTCTAGTCCTTCTCCAGAGTTTTTGCTTCTTCTCCATAAGAAGAGCTGCTCCACTTCTCCAAGGCTCTTCAAACTGCTTCAACAAAATGCTGATCCCAAATCAGCTTTCCAAATATGCCGCCTTGCTGCGGCTCCTTTACCAGTGTGAGAGAGACAGGAGCCTTGGTCAAAGCTAGTCACTGGATAAGTTCTGGTTTTATTGAGTTTGGAGCTCACTTATATAGAGAGGTGTTGATGGGAGTGTTTTAGGCAAATGTGGCTATGGCTGATTGGGTGAGGCGTTGGCGCTGGCAGGAAGAAACAGGGCGAATACCAGAAAAGGAGGCCGGTGGAGGCCATGTTGGACAGCAACCTTATAACCAGGTCCATCCCTTTAGTGGTGTCTGATCGCATTCACCAGGTCTGCCCTCAGCAGCCCTAGTCACCCCCAGCCTGCCATTGTGGCATCCAACTCCACACTAGCTACTCCTCTGCCGGCCACTCTCCCACCATGACTCCTTGCCACCACCAGCTCACTCTTCCAGGGGCCTTCCCCCAGCCAGGCCACATGGGCCTGTTCTATCAGTCTGCCATTTTCGTCTCTTTCCTTTATTTTTATTTATTTATTTTTTTTTTTTGAGACTAGGTCTCGCTATTTTTGCCTGTGGAACCGCAGGCTCTCGTTGCCCAGGGTACCACGGACTCAAGCAATCCCCAGCCTCAAGCTTCCCAGGTGGCTGGAATTACAGGTGTGCGCCACCACACCCAGCTATTTTTTGGAACTAGGTCTCGCTATGGGTCCCGGGCAGGACTCGAACCGTGATCCCTAGCCCCGGCCGCTTCATAGGCTGAAGCTTACAGGCACGAGCCACCGTGCCCGGCCCTCCTTTATTTTTTTTTCCTCACTCCTCCCTTTTTATACACCCTCTCTTCCTGCTTCCCATTTTCTGTCGCTCAGGATCTTTCTCTCAGACTCCGCCCACCAGGGTATTTTGGTGCCAATAAAATTTTTAACTGTGTTACTACCCTGTATCAGCATGAGAACAAGGGCCAGGCTATGGTATGAAAATGAGGATTGATTTCACCAGGAGAGCTGTCTGGCATCATACCACTGGGCCCAGGAGGTCCTGGCACTGGGGTCAGCAAGAATGTACATGGCCACTTTGGAAGTCGGGCTTGTAGTTCCTCAAAAGAGAGTTTCTCTAAGTGCCAGCCATCCCAATCAAGGCATATGCCCAAGAGAATAAAGATATATCCACACAAAAACTTGTATATGAAGTTGGGCGTGGTGGCACACACCTATAATCCCAGCTACAAGGGATGCTGAAGCTGGGGATTGCTTGAGTCCAAGGGTTCGAGACAACCCTGGGCAACATAGTGAGACCTATTCTCTAAAACAAACAAACAAAACAAAAACTTGGATATGAAAGTTCATAGTAGCATTATCCATAATAAGCCAAAAGTAGAAACAACCCAAATGTCCAACAACTCATGAACGGATAAACAAATAGTGGTATAGCCATATGCTGGAATAGTCATTGGCAATAAAAAACAGTGACAAGGTGATCCTATCTTGTAGAGAAATGTTTTTTAAGATCTTGTGCTGTGTGCCATGGGCAACCCCCAGTGCCTGTACTAAAAACAGTTGAATAAATTGTACTGCCATTAAAAAAAAAAAAAAGATCTTGTGCTATGTGAAGGAAGGTAGTCATAAAAATCTACATACTGGGTGATTCTATCTATATCACACATCCAGAATAGGAAATCTGTAAAGACAGAAAGTAGATTAAGGCAGGGGTTAGGGGGTGGGGAATGACAGCTAAAAGCTGTAGCATTTCTCTGTGGAGTGATGAGAGTGGTCTAAAGGCATTTATAGTGGTGGTTGTATAACTCCAGATTCATTAAAAACTGCTGAAATGTCCTATTTATTTATCTGTTTACTTTTTTGAGACTAGGTCTCGCTATTTTTGCCCATGGAACCGCAGGCTCACATTACCCGGGGTACCATGGACGCAAGCAATCCCCAGCCTCAGCTTCCCAGGTAGCTGGGATTACAGGCACGCGCCACCATGCCCAGCTATTTTTTTTTTTGGAACTAGGTCTCACTATGTTGCCTTAGGCAGGACTCAAACTGTGATGCCCGATCCCAGCCACGCTCCACAGGCTGATGCTTACAGGCACATGCCACTGTGCCCGGCTGAAATGTCCACTTTAAATGGTGAACTGAATAGTACGTGACTTACATCCCCAAAAAAGCGATTAAAAATACCTATGAAATAGCAAAGCCTAGGGGCACAGACATTTTCCCAGAGAACTGGGAGCAAGGAGACAGTAAACCTAAACAAGACAGACACAGATTCAGACACATACACCCCAGTGGCTGTATTGGGTAAGATGTGCTGGAGGAAAATGACACCTGAGTTTAGTTCTATGACCCAGAGGACCCAGAGCTGAGAGGGTGTAGCATGAGGAGCTGCTAACTCTCCATTGCCTATAGCAACGAGAAGCTCACTCTTCATAGCTGGCATCTGGCCCTGTGCTGAATTGGATGAGAACTGTCTCCCACCCCACTCAGTGCTGGAGTCATAGGGGCACCGGAACACCTAACAGGCCAGTCTCACGAATGTTTTAAATATTTAGATATGACTGGGTATTCGGTGCCCACCGCCAAGCGCCAGAAGTGTAAGACCCAGAAGCAGTATCATTGACAGTCGTTGGAATGGATGGGTTGGCCACTTAAGTGAGACACAGAACCCAGTGAACACACAAGTCTGGAGGAAAGGGGACAGTCTTCTCCACTACAGAAAGTGCCGAAATCAAGTTCAGAAAACCACGCCACACACCTGCCCTACAAGAAGTTCCTGTTGTGCTTGGCCTTGCCACCCACCTCACAGTTATTCCTGGAGATCTGAGCAACCTGGTCTGCTGTGTTCCAGGGGTGCAGGGTGTCACCCAGGAAAAGGACCAGTGAGCCAAGCATCGATCTATGACTTGCAGTGAGAGGAGCTGGAGTGACCAGAGTTGGGGAGGGGGAGAGAGTGGTAGCATAGGCATCACTGATGGGAGAGCCATACCTAAGGGGAACAATAACTATACAAATATGACTGATGTGTGAAAATTTAAAAATATTTATTCAAATAACTATTGCACACTTACTATGCCAGATGCTGCTCCACAACACAATGGTGAACAAAGCTGGGCACAGTGGCTCGTGCCTGTAAGCTTCAGCCTATGAAGCGGCCAGGGCTAGGGATCGCAGTTTGAGTCCCGCCTGGGGCCCGTAGCGAGACCTAGTTCCAAAAAATACAGCTGAGTGTGGTGGCGCGCGCCTGTCATCCCAGCTACCTGGGAAGCTGAGGCTGGGGATTGCTTGAGCCCATGATACCCTGGGCAACGTGAGCCTGCGGTTTCACAGGCAAAAATAATCTAAAAAGAACAAAAACACACAAAAAAACCGCAATGGTGAACAAAAGAAGACTGAGTCTTGCCCTCATGAGGTTGACATTCTCAGAGGGGAGACCAAAAAAAGCAAATAAATAAACTTGTAAAGCAGGCAGTCAGTATATGAAGAAAAACGGAGCTGACTAAAAAGAACGAAGTGTGGGCATGGTGGCACGCGCCTGTAATCCCAGTTACCTGGGAGGCTGAGGTTAGAGATCACTTGAGTCTGTGGGTTCAAGACAACCCTGGGCAACATAGTGAGACCTAGTCTCTAAAAAAAAAAAGAATGAAGTGATAGATGCAGAGTGAGGGCAGGGCAAGTCTGACATGGCACCATGCAGGTAATGCCTGAAAGGGTGAGCCTTGTGGACCCTGGAGCAGAAACTCTGGGGAAAACCTACTGGGTGAGCCAAAGGGGCAGGGAGGGAGCTCAGTCAGCGGTCCCATCCCAGCACCACTGGACCCAGCGTGGGGGGGGCTGCCCACAGAAGGTGGGGACTGGATGATGTCCACAAAGGATTGCTTCAGATATGTGGATTAGAGGGCCAGGTGTGGTGGCACGTGCCTTTAATCCCAGCCTAGGATGGGAGGCCGAAACTAGGAACAGTTTGAGTTGCGGGTTGGAGACCTGCCCAAGACAACATACCAAGATCTAATCTCAAAAAGTAACTGGGCATTGGTGGTGTACACCTGTAATCCCAGCTACCTGGGAGGCTTAGGCTGGGAATCTCTTGAGTCCATGGTACCCCAGGCAACATAAGTCTGCAGTTCCCTGGGCAACATAGCAATACATAGTCTCAAAAAAAAAAAAAAAAAAAAAAAGATTAGGTTGCAGGACTCCTCCTTTTTCTGTGGGCTCTGAGCTTCCTGGCTTTCTGAGAGAAGAGCCAGCCAGCCCAGAAGAACCTAATGGTGGAAGGAGAAAGCATCTGACAGGGACAGGGAAGTGATTTGCAGACAGATGGCTCTGTTGTGTGGACAATGGAGGAGTGGGGTCAAGGACAAATCCCAAGGCTCTGATCAAGGGGGTGGCAGTTGTGTCATTGACCAAAGCATTCAAAAGCGGGAGGAAGAATGTGGTGGCAGAGCTCTATGATTGGGCATACGGGGCTGAGATGTCCTTTGGATGTTCAGAGAAAACGACAGGCCGGACAGGCCGGCAATTGGTTGGATGGGAGCCAGACATTCCGATATTCAGACACTCAGAGAGGTCAGAGGGAGACCTAATTGTTGGCTGGAAGCCCTGGGATGTGATGGAATGAGATTGTCTGGGGCAAAGGCGCTAAGTAGGGCAATACTGCCCCCTTGAGGCTAGTGGGGAACACCAGGTGTGATTTTGGTTGGTGTGCTTTGGTCACACCGCAGGTGCTGTGGGCAAGGAGCAGGAAGGTGATGTGAATCTAGGTATTTGCCAGTGTCCCATTTAATAATCATTCTGCCAGGCACAGTGGTTCCTGCCTGTAAGCTTCGACCTATGAAGTGGCTGGTGCCAGGGATCACGATTCGAGTCCCACTCGGGGCAACACAGCGAGACCTAGTCCCAAAAAACAGCTGGGCATGGTGGCACACACCTGTAATCCCAGCTACCTGGGAAGCTGAGGCCAGGGATTGCTTGAGTCCATGGTACCCCAGGCAACGTGAGCCTGTGGTTCCATGGGCAAAAACAGCGAGACTTAGTCTAAAAAAAAAAAAAAAAAAAGAATTATTCTAAATCCCCATAAACTTTCAGATGCCCAAACATTCATATAGATGAGAAAACATTTTAGGAATAGATCATAAAAAATCATAATCATTGAACCTCGTATCTCGTACCTATTCTACATATAGATCCAAAGGCTTACTCTTAAGGCCGGGCACGGTGGCTCGTGCCTGTAAGCTTCAGCCTATGAAGCTGCCGGGGCCAGAAATTGCGGTTCAAGTCCCGCCTGGGGCCTGTAGCGAGACCTAGTTCCAAAAAAATAGCTGGGCATGGTGGCGCGCACCTGTAATCCCAGCTACCTGGGAAGCTGAGGCTGGGGATTGCTTGAGTCTGTGGTACCCCGGGCAACGAGAGCCTGCGGTTCCACGGGCAAAAATAGGAAGACCTAGTCTAAAAAAAAACAAAAAAAACAAAAAACAAAGGCTTACTCTTCACACCGAATTTTTCTAGAAATAGACCTACCATGAAAGCTGAGGGAATATTTATTTAATTTTTTGTTCAGAATTTTCCCAAGAGCTTCACTGTGTCAGGAAATCTTAAGGTTGTGACTCTGGTTGTATCGTCCACACCGCTAACTTGCTCCAAGCAGAGGGACACATGTTTAAATATTTCACATATTTAGTTGTGTCCAAGTATTTAATGATTACTATTTAAGGACTGTTCTGTTAACAATTACATTCCTATCAGTTTCCTCTGTATTACAATCATGGCATAATAATATTTTTAAATCATATGTTGGAAGGCCAGTTAGCTATGATCTTCCTTTTTTGCCTAGCACAGGATTAGTTCTAAAAGGCAGGCTGGGGCCAGGGGGTTTAGAGCATAAGTGAAGTGTGAGTATTGATAGAGAAGGAAGGCTTCCAGATGTCAGAACCATACGGCACAGAACCAGCAACAGGTGACAGACACCAGAAAGGATCCTGGAGAAGCGCATCACATATCTGCCTGACAAGTTCCCAACATGCTCGGCCTGACTGTTACTGAAGCTCGGCTGCTTCAGTTACTCCTGGAGACCTGAGCAGCCTCATCTGTTCCTGGCCAGTAGTGCAAGTCCACACCTCGGAAAAAAGGACATAGTTCCAGAAAAAGAAAAGACCAGAGGGGGAAAGGGGAAAGGGGTGTGAATTGGGGAATAAGGAGTACAATACAACCATACAAACGTGACCAATATTGTATGATAATTAGAAAATAACATAATTTGCCAAGCATGGTGGTGCATGCCTATAAGCGGCAGCCTAGGAAGCCACAGCTGGGGCCAGGGATCGCAGTTCGAGTCCCACCGGGGGGCACATAGCAAGACCTAGTTCCAAAAAAATATAGCTGGGAGTGGTGGTGTGCACCTGTAATCCCAGGCTGGGGATTTCTTGAGTCTGTGGTACCTCAGGCAACGTTCCACAGGCAAAAATAGCGAGAGCTAGTCTCAAAAAAAGAAAGAAAAGAATTTACAAAATAAAAAAAAGGAAGGCTTGAAAGCTTTGGGTCCCTCCAACAAGTTAGGGGTTGGGAGGAGGAGACAGTGGGGCGCGCCGACAGAAGGCAGTCGGAAACAGGTGAGCCCCGCCCCTACGCTCTGGGTTCAGCCTTAAGTGTCGCAGTCTTGCTGATTTTCTGATCTTGGTAACTGCATTCTCCTAATATGAGAAAGGCCCTCGTACTTAGGAAATAAGCAATGAAGGCTCTGGTGGGAAGATGCACAAGATTGCCCACGGAGCCCCAGTGACTGACTCCCAATATATGCTGTCTGCAAATACGTAGAGACTAAGCGGGAAGGATGCTCACCAATGTGAACAGCTGGTGAGTCTGGGTGAAAGGGCAGAAATGTGTGTGTGGGTTCCTTGTTCTAGTCTTGTACCTTTCCTGTAAGTAAATGATGATGTAAAATGAAGTTATGAAAATGACACACCACTGGAGCGGCAGAGCCAAGCAAAGATGACACTGGAACCAGTCTAGAAATCCAAGGCAGCTGGGCACGGTGGTATGTGCCTGTAATTCCAGCCCTGGGAGGCTGAGGCTAGGAATCACTTGAGTCTGTGGATTCGAGACTACCCTAGGCAACACAGCAAGACCTAGTCTCAAAAAAATAGCCGGGCATGGTGGTACACGCCTGTAATCCCAGCAACCTGGGAGGCTGAGGCTAGGGACCACTTGACTCCATGGGTTCGAGACAACCCCAGGCAACATAGCAAGACCTAGTCTCAAAAAAAAAAACCCCAAAATCCAAGGCAGTCACAAGAAGCCTTTTTAACTGGTCTCAGCGTTAACATCTTGGAAAAAAGAGGCCGTTTGCACACTGAAGAGCAGCCGATGGGCTGCAAAAAGGCTCAGGCGCTGGCTTTGTCACTTCAGACATCCAGTCTCCTAAGAATGAACAAAGACCAACACAGGGGTTATTTTATGCTAATTCGTGAAAAAATGCGTGTTACTGTGTGGGGACCGTGTTTTCTCAAAGTTCCATTAGCTGCGCCTACACTTTCCCTTTTAGAAGCTTGTTTACATTTTATTTTTTTTCATTTCCTTCTTTTCATACAGTATCGGTCATATTTGTAGTTACTGTTTCCCTTAGCTATGACCCTCCCATAAATGCACCCCTAAACCACTACCCACTCCCCTTTCCCCCACTCTAAACACTCCAGCTCCTCTCTTGCTCCAAGTCGTCAAATTGATGCTTGGCCCACTGGTCTCTTTTTGGAACGTCTTTTTCCTGGATGAGGACCTGTGTTCCTGGATCAGAGCAGACAGGCTGTTCAGATTTCCAGGAGTAACTGTGAGGCAGGTAGCCAGGCCAAGCACGTCAGGAACCTCGTCGGGCAGGTGTGTGAAGTGGTTTTCTGGACTCCTCGAGTTTGGTGCTTCCTATGATGGAGGAGACGGTCTCCTTTTCTCCAGACCTGTGTGTTCACTGGGTTCTGTGCCTCCTCATTCATGCTGGCTGTCTTCTCATTCCGATGTCTGTCACATTGAAACCGGTTCAAAAAGGAGGCAAAAGCCACCAAATTACAAGCCACAGGTCTGCTTCACCTGCACATAGAAGTAGCCACGCAAAATGCAGTTTAACAGGGATTTTTATTTATTTATTTTTTGGGGGGGAGACTAGGTCTTGCTATTTTTGCCCCTGGAACCGCGGGCTCTCGTTGCCCGGGGTACCACAGATTCAAGCAATCCCCAGCCTCAGCTTCCCAGGTAGCTGGGATTACAGGCGCGCGCCACCACGCCCAGCTATTTTTTTTGGAACCAGGTCTCGCTATGTTGCCCCAAGCGGGACTCGAACCGTGATCCCTGGTCTCCGCTGTGACTTCCTAGGTTGCCGCTTACAGGTGAAAAGTTTCTTTTTAAAGCCACAAATGGCCAGTTACCTTACTCCAGTCACCCTTTCGTCCAACAGTCCTAAACACAGTCCAAGATGATGCCCCTTTGCCCCTCCAAACCTCAGAGGCAGGCACTCGAGGGTGGCTCCGGGTTGCATGTTGGCTCAGCACTTCCTCGGGGTGGCCTCTCCTCAACCCTCACATGGCTTCTGACCCTTCAAGGCCCGATGCTGAAAGAGCCCGGAAGGCTCCATGCCTGCGTCCTTCTCCAGGTGCCAAAACTTCTGCGTTCCCAGCTTCCTGTGGTTCCACTCTTCCTCCTCCTTCTCCTGCAAATCCCTCTCCAGCTGCTTCTTCCGGCAGTTTTTAATGGCCACGCCCCCCAGGGGAGAGAGGGGAGGGGCCCACTGCCACAACCCAAAGGTGGGGGAGGGGCGCCCAGTTTCAACCTGATGCTGCTTCTCAGCGATATAGTTCTGGCATCTGGCATTGGGAATCCAACTGTCAGCCACCAGCAGAGAAGTTGTTCCTGGGTGGGGACAGGCTTCAGTAGGTGGTTGGGCCCGCTCATCTCCTCTCTGGAGGTTTACAGTTCTGCCCTGGGACCTCCGCCATTTTTCCAGGGCTTTCCTTCCATACTAGGAAAGGAGGGAGTCTTGCTCACATTGCACACAACTCTGGTCCAGGGGTTTGGTTCCCCAGCTCCCGGGGACATTGTAGGTGGAGCTCTGTAGCAGGTCATCAGTACAGTTAAGTCTCACAGTCGTGTCTCTTGTGGTTCTCACCAGCTCTGTTTGGGTCCTACCCAGGCGATGAGTGTGTCCAGGCCTGTATTTGTTCCTTTCCTCTCCTGCATGTCTGCAGCTGGAGTGCCTGGTTTTCTCATTCCTCATGAAAGTCTGACTCAAGTGGGAGTAAACCAGAGGGGGGGGATACCCCCTAACCCAGGCCTCCCCTGCAGAGTTTCCCAGCCTCCACCCCTAGCCCATGTGGAGGCAGAGGTTGGCTCTCCCAGTCAGAGACCCCTACACCCTGAGATCTGGGACCCCGGTGGCACAGGAACCACCCTACCCCCACCCCCATCTGCAGCCTCTGGTCTCTTCTGTTGTCAAGGCTCTTGAGTCCCTCCCTGAGTTTCCCCCTTGTGTTCTCTTCCTCTCAGGGTGATGCTGCCATTTTATCGCCTCCCTCCCAGGCCCAGGTGTGTACAATCATGGGGAGGGCGCAGTACCACAGGTGCTGGTCATAAAAGCTAATGGTGGAAGGTGATGAAAAACCTTGATTTATTCACCCTACACCTAGGCTGCGGCCGGGGTATACCGCTGGGTAGTGCCCCAGAGGTCCGAACCCACATGGGGCACTTCAGTTACCTCCTCCAACCTGACTGGGTCTCCCTAAAATTTTGATAGTAGAAACACTTTCTAGCACAAATTAGTAAACAACGAAGAATGGGGTTTGAGAGAATGGAGGGGGGAGGAGGAGGGAGGGGAAGGTATCCCAAGAATCATTTACTCAGGCTGTGATTTAAAGAATAAAAATAATTTTTTAAAAAAAGAAACACTTTCCATAGTGTGATAGTGGGACCACAAAGGTGTAATCTGTGTGGATTTAGTTCAGATTTCTGGAGAGACTAACATGCTTCTCAGGGTCTCTCAGAAAAAAAAAAAAAAAAAAAAGAAGTGGGGGAAAAAATGATTTGGTCCTAAGGATAGGCTCTCTTTATCTAGTACTTGACTATCAATGTTCGTTAAGTAGCTTATCTGTGAGTTACCCAAATATCTATATAAAGTATGGCCTTAAGGTAGTACAGGCAGCTTGAGGGCCCAGAGGCCTTTAGTTTTAAGGGACTTCAGCCA
Organism: Uropsilus gracilis; assembly: GCA_004024945.1. Lineage (NCBI taxonomy): Eukaryota > Metazoa > Chordata > Mammalia > Eulipotyphla > Talpidae > Uropsilus > Uropsilus gracilis. Next base: position 165 of record PVHY01031678.1, on the reverse strand, counting down.
GTGCACACTTCTTACAACTAAACTGCCTTGACAAGGAAGAAGTTAGCTTACAACCCCATATATCAGAGTACAGAGAATCCAAAAATGTGCCTAAATAGCTGTAAAGATCCAGGCCCGTCCAAAGCTAACGATCACCTCAAGTGGCATACCAGCTGCCTGTTAATT
>PVHY01031677.1:0-12463 GCA_004024945.1 Uropsilus gracilis | reverse complement strand
CCCCCTTTAGGCTGGGGAAACAGCCTCGAAGGGATTAGAGATGAGAAGCGTGTGGGTATTTTACATGTGCACTGAAACTCATTTCTGCAAGGTTCTGCAACCCGCTCTGTGAAGCTGGAAGCATTAAACAAACCCAAGAAACCAAAAACCAAACTCTAAACGCCACTCCCTACACCCTGCAATTAGAGCCAAGGAGAGGCTACTGTGTTTGAGGTCCTGGAGGTCCTTAGATCTTTGAGTAATCTTCATTGATAGGGTTTACGTGTGAAAGTTTTTCATCCGCCTGTGCTCGCACAGCCCTTGGAGGGGCCCTGGGGGGGGGGTGTGAGAGTGGTGGGGTGTTTGTGCGCAGGGTTTGTGATTTGTATTTTACACTTGACAGACACCAGAAGAAATAGAAAGACTGACAGTTGACGAAGATCTCGGTGACATTGAAAGGGCTGTTTATCTGCTCAGGTATTTCCTAAAGTCTTTCCTTAAAATCCCCTCTCCCCCACCCCCACCCCCACCCCCAGCCTCCATGAATACTTTCTGAAAGATTATAGTTATGTTCAGGTTTACTTAACTACTTGAACCATAGTACCTTTGTATGCTTTTGCACTTAATTTTGTTATAAATGAAAATTTAGGTCTGAATTTATAAATTTGAGAACTGAAATCAAATAAGAATAATTATTGGATGGGGAGGAACAGAACTAATGATTAAGTTGAAAAAAATTCTTTTTTAAACTTTGATTCTCACATAAGATCCTTTATGTTTGGATGAGGCTTTAGGAGTATCCAGGGATTAATTTTAAGTTAATCGTAAAGTATGACCATCATATGCTGTTTCCTACATAGGAAAAACATACCCAGATGAGATGGTTTCCTTTTCTGGTCAAGACATTCTCTGCTTTTATTGCTTTTGCAATGTTGAGTCTATGTTTGCCCGAGAGATTTTACAACTTGATTGAGCTGACTGGCTTCTAAATTTCATCTCACCAGTTCTACAGAATTACTTTTAAAGCAAATGGTTATTGCAAATATTTACAAGATTTCCCTCAACTATTTTAAAAATTGTGTTGGGGATTTAGCTGCTGAGAAGCAAATGAAATGAAAACTGATGAAATTAAGGAAATACGAAAAATTTTCTTAGATTATTTTGTGTACATCTGTCTTAAAATATTTCTTTGCTTCATGAAGCATTTTTCCTCCCTTTTGGCCACTTAATTTTCATTTCTGTTCCCTCAGATCAGGTCTTGAAAACAGGTTACATCTCTCCTCTGATAGCTGGCATTCTCTGTTCCTTTAGCTGAGGCCTCAGGTGCTGGCAAGTTTCCTGTTCTCCTTTTTTGTTTATAAACCGTGTTTCTAGCCCCTTGTTAATTCACCAAGTGATCCTGTTTAAAAATCTCTCTGATTTCCATTTCCTTAATTCTTTTTTAGTCTATTCAGGGCATCTTGAGTCTTTCTTATTACTGTAGTCAGAGTATCCGCGTAGCTAAAATCTAGACCGTTCTTTCCAATAATTGTCACTTCAGATGTCTTTGGATCTTGTGCATTACGTTGATGTTATTTCCTTTCCTTTTTGCCAGCATGCATTCATCATGTACACTTACTTGACAAGAGAAACTATTTTGTTTATGTGTGAGTTAATAGTCTGTGTCAGTGTACACAGAGAATAATCCAACATTTAACCTGCTTTGCTATTCCTTAATAATTCCTTAATAATTAACATGTTCAATGTGCTGACGCATAGCTGTAAACATATTTCCCCATACTACCTTTGGAGTCTATAGACAGTTGATGAAAGTTTGAATAAGTTTCATTTAACACACAGTGGGTGATGATTTGAAATGAGTTCCACTTATTCCTACCGATTTTTTTTTTTTTTTTTTTAAGTTTAAATGCTGGCTTGTAACTAGGAATTGGAGAGTCTTGCCCCACTTCCTTGTGACAACAGACACCTTATTCTAGATCTCCATGACAAGGCTTCTTTTAAAGGATGGCTTATTTGTTTTGTATTTTGCTTTTATTGCTGGTGAGCAAGGAGGCTGGCCAAATTGTCTCTTTCTCAGACACAGAATATAGTCTCATCAGTTCTAGAACTTACAAAGCTCTGATAGAGATGGGTCTTCTCATTCTTAGGCAAGAGAGCTTTAAAAGAGATCCGCTATCTCCTTTGGTTTCTTGCGGCTCATCTACCTTGAAGGAGGCTTTCTAAGTGACTCCGAAGGGAAACACTGCTTTGGTTGTGTGTGGCTTCCCCAGCTGAGTTCTTTTGTCTTCCTACCATCTCAGCACTTCCTGGGGGAGAGTGGGATTTCACCTGGAGGTGAGTTTCTGAAGCTATGACACCAAGCTGCTTGAAAGGTTCTTTCTTCCCTGGGATTCAGGGGAGAGTGTGGTCTTGTCTCAGACCTGTTCCAAACTTCTCTGTTAAAGCTTTATCTGCTCTCATTGAGGCTTTTCTTTTAAATATAATTTCTTTTTTTCATCTGTCCTTCCCATGGCTATAGAACCTACTACTGAATCCTGCTTTTCTTTTTTTCTCTTTGATTTTGCAGGTTTATTTTTGAGTGCTTTGCCTTTTCCTCTATACTGGAGATTTACTATCCAGCTTTTTTTCTCCTTTTTTTCCTTTATATGTCAGCTGTTACCATAGCTCTCTTATGCTACATATTAAAACTATTTTAGAATATTATGTTACATGAGAATTCAGAGCCAAATAAATGTGTAAGTCACAGTGGGAAATGCTTTATATGAGTCAAGTTTCCGTTAGCATTTAAATTGAATCTAAAATCGAAAACAGCCATATATACAGAGTACTGTCATCCAATCCAGAGGAAATTACTCTGCTCATTATCATCCTCTAAAATATGGCAGACAATTATTAATGCTATTTTCATAATCACGTTTAGAACATTATGGTATTTGAAGATTTGACACAGCTGAATCTGTAGTTTTGCATAAATATGATGCTGCTGTACCCATCTGTGGCATTTAGCACTGAAGCAAAACAGCTCTCCTGAGAGTCACAGCTTGTGACTTAGTCAAAATCACATCGTAACATCTTTTTCCTGTTTTCCCTCCTCTTTGCGATTCTGGCACGTTTTCAGAATGTGCTTAAAACGTGCGCGGTGTTGTTGGAAAAGGGTGCTAAGTATGCGGGCTTGTTTCGTTTGGCAAATCCTTACTCATATGTTCCTGATTTCCGTCCAGGCATCTGACTTTCACCAATGCCAGACCCTTCCAGCTTGGCGTAAGTGACTCTAGCTTAGTTGTGCAGTAATGGCCCCTCATGCTGGTGGTGCTCCGTTGAGATGTTGTTCACACGACATCCTGTTCCCTGTTTAGTGCAGAGTTCCGTGGCTTGTCACGTATTCACAGGGGTTTGTAACCATCACTCTAGTCAGTTCTAGAACACTTTTCATCAGTGCACCAGGAGCCCTGCACCGTGTGAGCAGACACCCCCATTCCTCAGCCTCTGGGACTTCCCAAGTGCTTTTTCTGTCTCCGAGGAGTTGTACTGTCATTAATGAACTTACACGGTATGTGGTCTCCTTTCAACTAGCATAGTGTTCCCAAGGTTCATCTGTGCTATAGCTTGTCAGTACTTCCTTACCGTTTTATTGCAGAGTGGTCGTCCTTTGGGTGGGTATAGTTATTCATCCCTTGGTGGGCATTTGGGTTGTGTCCACGCTTGGGTTGTGTCCTCCTCTGCTTGAAGCAGTCACACTGGTTTCTTCATTGTTCCTCTTCCATGATGCTGGCCAAAATTTGCCATCCCCAGGATTTAGCTGGAACCTTACAACTTTCATGAGGTCTTTCCTCACTGCTGGAACTACCTGGATGCCAGGCTCCTCTGAGGGCACTTATCTGCATCTGTCAACTGGCGATGAACCACAGCTTTGCATTCCTTAACTTGTGTGTGTGTGTGTGCGCGCGCGCATGTGGGCTTGTGTGTATGTGCATTTTCTTTAATAGGTGGTAAGCTCCTGGAGAACAAGCCCTATTTTATATTGCTGCCTTGACCGTTCACTGTGGTATAAATGTAACCTCTTAATGGAAAAAAGTACATTTGTTTATTTTTAAGATAACCAAAATGCCAGATGAATAAGCAACCTCTGGTTTTTCATTTTAACATCACAGAAAGTAGACTAGATAGATTTAGGTTATAGCCTATTCTACCAGTTTATTATTTGTGTGACTGTGCCAAGTCACTATGGCTCTTAAGTCCTGGTTTCCCATCTGAAAATGGGAATGAAAATTCTACCCCCCAGGGTGTGTGTTGTCTTGGATAGAGACCCTGGCATAGAATAGGTACCCAGTTCATCCCTTCTCTTTCCCCCTAATTCCTTGCTATGAAGGTGCTACAGGCACATTTCAGTTTTTTTCAAGAGGAGAATAGTATTCATTTGCCTTTCAATTATTTAGTAAAATAATAGGCAAGTAAAATATGTCAGCTGAGTTTACGGTAATACCTGTTAACTTTCTTCACGTATCAGAAGCCAGAATCTTCAAAAGTCATCAGTCAGTATTTTAAGCTGAGTGATAAAGTTGCCTGTCACAGGTCTGTGTTCTCTTACCAAGTGACTTTGCTTTAAACAATGTTTGCTATTTACCTTTTGAATTAGATGCGTTGAATGGTTGATGTCCCTTTGTTTATGTTGCTCATGTTTACAGTTTAACTTGTCACTTTTAAGCTCATCTTCACTTTGCACTGTGAGTTTTAAAACATTTAGCACTTTGCCTTCCAGGGATGCCCAGATAAAGAGCATCTTTAATTAGGACCTTTTCCTAGGCTCTTTCTTTTTGTCACCCCCCCCTTTTTTTTTTTTTTTGAGCAAGTGCTCCCTCTAGTGAAGTCAGTGAGATTTCTGCAGCCAAATCTGAACATGAATCCAGGCGCTGTCAACTGGCTGCTGCTCCTTCCATCTATAGACGCTTGCATTCAGCACTGGAATCCGGTGCAGTGAGGTGATGGGAAGAACCCAGTGATCAGCTTTACTACTTGACTAGTTTTTGATGTTTTATCTTTACCAATACCTCTCCTGTTTGCTATGCAAATGTGAAAACTTGCGCAAAAACTCCTTTCTATGTCTTTAAGATCCTCTATATTTATACTTTTTGGCTTTCACCATCAGCTTCTTATTTTGATGCCTCTGGCTTTTGGCACTGTTTTAGTGTGGTGGGCAGGTGGAGTCTTTTTGTTGTGGGGGAAGAAGGGGATCATAGGGAAAAGATCTTAAATGGCCAGTTAGGACTTTTCTAGTTTTCTTGAGTGATGTACAGGAGAAGTCATTTTAATCCTTCACCATCCTAATAATTGGTTAATTAAAAAAATGGTTGAAGTGGGGAGTCATAAATGCTATAGACCTGCAACATATCATTTTAGTGTGTGTGTATATAAATGTTTGCCAATTTTTTGATGTAGGTTCATTACCTTTTGAGTATGAATCTGACGATTAGTTTAGAATCCTCTTTCCTGCACCAGTCACTCCTCAGAATACATTTACAAGGTAATATATTAAACAATTAATTATTTAAAATATCCATTTTTACAAAGCACTATAAACTAGTAGTGAATGGTTATTTGAATAAAATAAAATAAATATAAAATAAAAATAACTACAGTGGATCTATATTTTATAATGTATGTGGACATGGTAAATGTCTGTATATTTCTGTGCAGATCTGTTTTCTTGAACAGCTAATTCATACCAACTCTCTTGGAAGAGAGACTCAGGAAGACTGGCCTCAGATCATAGCTAATTGGTTCAGTGCAGACTTGGAATTCTTGGCTCCCAGTCCCTTTGACTGGTGCAGTGATGTTTTTGTATTCACAGTAAGCCTTAAAATGTGGACTCTATCAAGGGGCAAACACCGTAACTCCCTTGGAATCAGGGCCACGAGGGAATTAAACCACAGAGAAGAGCCAGGAATCTTTGGATCTGTACACCTTTCAACTTGACTTCTTTTGGTTTGACAGTACCTTTTGTTGACTGTGTTGGCTACAACTTTGGGAGGTTTGTGCTGCAAGCACCTCAGTCTGCGTAGGTTCCTTACTGGTTCTAGCTGTTAGGGAAGAATGTCTGTGCTCTGGGTGGAATTAATAGGCTTTACTGCTCACAGGGAACTGGGAGCACAGGCCTACTCTGTAGGCAGGCGGGCAGCTTCACTGGTACTCTCTGGCATTCCCTCGTTGGCCTTCTCTCTTTTTGGCAGTTATCTACATGCTCCTCCCCCTCTCTCAGGGTGATGCAGCCCTTTTATCCTTGCTTTCCAGACCCAGGTGAGCACACTCTCATGCATGCACATACCCGCTGTGCCAGGTCTGTAAGGTCCTGGGGAGGGCACAATACCACAGGTGCTGATCAGAGGCTAATGGCAGAAAAAGCCTGACCAACTCATTTACCCTGCAGGTGTGGAGAAAGTATTCAGGCTTAGAAAGCCATTGCATTTGGCTTTACCCTGTGTGGTATGTGGTAATTGCTTCAGAAAAAAACAGCAAGTCTGTTACATCCTTGTGTCTGTCTGTCCTCGGGTGCGAGTCTTCCTTCCAGTCAGATACGTTAATGATAGAAAAAAATGGTAACACAACTAGTACTTTAGAATACCTCCTACAAGCTTAGGTTAAAATGTAAAGTATTTGTTGAATAATTATTGTTGGATGCCCTGGGGGGAACGAATGATATTGTACCTGCAGATACTTAGCTTCAGGGACATATTTACTCAAGAAGGAAATGAGTACCGGCCATCCCTAATTAACTAACCTGCAGAGCGTTGAGGAGACGGTATGCTGTGACGGCAATATTTATGTTCTATGGACACAGACCCAGATTTGTTCTTGGGAGTCTTGGCTTGTCACTTGCTTCCCGAGAGACCCCCAGGTAAGCTGCGAGTCTTCTCTGGGCCCAAGCCCCCGGGTCTAACATGGGAATAAGAACCCCAGCGTTGGAGTGGAGGCAGTGTACACAGAAGGCGCAATGCTTGCTGCAGTTGTGTTCAGGTAGCAGCAATGATTAAATTTCAGACCATCTGCTTGTGTAGAGAGGTGCAAAGAGGCACCAACACGAAACGGGGAGAGAAGCTGACATTTAAATCCTTGTGCTCTGGGTTCGTCCACCTGTGGCACGCGCACAACTGCGAGACCAACCAGGATTTGGGGGAAAACAGGAACAAGATTTATTCACAAGCACGGAGAGACTGTCAGGAGTCCCTGGGGCCGCGAGTGTCTGCTTATCTGACTCCAGTTCTGACCAGTTTCTAGGTCCTAAAACGCTGCTAAGATGGCGTCTTCTCACCTCTGCCCGCTGAAGCCGGCGTTGCACATGAAGCTCGGTTTCCGGCAAGCGGGCCCCTCGTGGGAGGCACACAGATCCCAAGTTTCTTCACCAAGGCATCCTCTCGCAGGCTGGGCACAGTGGTGCGTGCCTGTAAGCTTCAGCCTATGAAGCGGCCGGGGCTAGGGATCGCAGTTCTAGTCCTGCCTAGGGCCCGTATCGAATCCTAGTTCCAAAAAAATAGCTGGGCGTGGTGGTATGTGCCTGTAATCCCAGCTACCTGGGAAGCTGAGGCTGGGGATTGCTTGAGTCTGTGGTACCCTGGGCAACATGAGCCTGCGGTTCCACGGGCAAAAATTGCGAGACCTAGTCTCAAAAACAAAACAAAACGAAACAAAACAAGGCATCCTCTCGCCAGGGAGCTAAATTCCAGTCTCCAAGCCAAAGGCCCGTACTTGCATTTCTCATCACTTTTCCCTTTTCCTGGGGTTGCCAAATCCTGGGGTGCTCACCCCTGGGCAAAGCCCATAAGGTTATCCTCTCCTTGCTGCTTTTTCGTGGGCTTTTATCCTCGCTCGCCAGACTCCTCCCAGCGCTGCTGTCCTTGCTTGTCCACAAGGCATGCACCATTCTCCCCACGTCTGACTGTCGTTCCTTCCCAGCTGCGCCACCCCTCAGTGCCCAGTTAGCCTCGCAGTTCAGGGCACGTCATACTCGGGATGTATGGGAAAACACCCACCCGGAGCTTCATGTAGTTAATAACGTTTTCTCTCCAGATGGTACCGCTTTGCAGTTAATCCTCCTCCCTGACCCTCCGCAACCAGTGATCCCCTTTCGGTCACTACAAGTTCGTTTCTCCTGTGTTTCCATGTCTTTTGGATGAATGTCTAGAATGGAATGCTGGGACATAGAGGGAATATACGATTTTAGTTTTATTGACGTAGAATGGACGTCCACTGAACTGCACATGCTTAAACTACGATTGGACGACTTTGGCACATCTCTATGCTTGTAGAACCATCATTGCGACTAAGATAATGGGCCATCACTCCCAAAGTAATCTTGGCCTTTGTTATATCCTCTCCGGACTCAATCACTGATGGCTTTCTGTCACTACGAATTGTTTACAATTGCTAGGATTTTAGTGAATTTACTTAGTTTAGTGAATTTAGTATTTGCTGAGTATTTTCTTACCGTAAATACTTTGAACTTCATGACATTGTGTGTATGCTTTATTCCTTTTTGATAGTTATTCTATTTTAAGGATATAAAGCATTTGTTCATCACTTGCTGGGCATTTGGGTAAATTCCAGTTTGGGGCTATAACCATTCAGATAGATACACAGCTTGTGTGGACATGTGCTTACTTCCTGTTGGGTGACCAACTCCATCCTCATCGGGTGGCCATGGTTTAGCAGACAGAGAATGTCATAGCCTTTGCAGGTCTGTTTTAGGATTTTAATGATGAAGAAACAGCCACTGGCGTTTCTTCTTTCTCCTTCCTTCCCTCACCCCCAGGGTGATGCCACCCTTATATCACATCCTTCCTGAGCCCAGGTGAGCCCACTCACACATGCGCACACCCTGGTACATATACAGTCATGGGAAGACACAGTACCCCAGGTGCTGGTCATACACACTAATGAGGGAAAGCCTCATTACATCATTTACCCTACACTTCTGTGGCAAACAGCTAGTGGAATGGCTGGGTCTAATAGTGTATGTTTGCAATTAAGAAATTGCTAAACTGTTTCCTAAGCATTTGTCCAGTTTTACATGTCCTCCTGTATGTGGGAGCAGCTATGAGAGTTTGAGTTGCTCCATATACTAACTGGCGTTTGGTGTGATTTTAGTTTGAAGCCCTTTGTGAGTGTGTCGTTACATTTTATTACATTCATCATTTGAGTTTCCTCAATGACCAGTGAGTTCTGAGCACCTTTACATGTGTTAGTGAACCATGTATATAGCTTTTTTTAAAGACCTGTTCAAACCTTTTGCTCACCTGTTGCATATAATTTTTGCAAGTATTTCCTCCTAGTCTATGCTGTATCTTTAAACTTTGTATCTTGTAAAGAGCAAAGGATTTTACTTTGCTGCGGTCTAATTTTGATGAATTTAAAACACTGTCTTCTTACTTATAGTTAGTACTTCGTTGTGTAAATCCTGGCCAAATCCTAGGTCACTAAGATTCCTTCCTCCCAATATTTTCTTATAAGACGTTAAAGATTTTAGCTCTTAGTTTTAGATCTCTGATCCATTTCCGGTTAAATTTTGTCTGGTTTATATGATGTATGATAAAGGCTGAGGGTTTTATAGAATATGGTAGAAAGAACCAGTTTGCTGTTATAGAAATAAGGGAAGCTGGCATCTGTCTGTGATAAAATCTTATAAATTCTTCAGGCACTGTTTCCCCTTCTCTCTGTTTGATAGGGTAGTCTGAGTCTAATAAATTCATAAATTTCATCTTGCTTCAGCAGATCCTTGGTTCTAAGAAAGATGGTAAGGCGATTGTAGGGGAAGTGAGTTAGTCAGGCTTTTTCCTCCATTAGTTTGTAACCAGCACCTGGCATCTTCCACATGACTATGTGGGCTAGTGTGTATGAGCATTTGTAAGTGTACACACCTGGGCCTAGGAGCAAGGGGAAGAAGGCAACAGAGAGCACGAGAGAACGCCAGAGAGTGAGAATGAGTGTGAAGATTCCTGGGGGGGGGGACTGAGGGGCTTGCCTGCCCCCCATTTCCCCCTGTCCTGGTTCTCCCAGCCCTGCCAGGTGTGTCTCTGTGACTACTGATTGGTGAGCCTGATGCTTGGCCAGGCAATTGGTGAAGAGCATGGATGGTTACTCACCAGTGATGCTGAATCTCAGTTTCCTATTGCATCCATTAGGCGATGCTAATGGACATCTCTGTAGGGCAGAAACTCCTTGGATAGGTGAACAAATTAAAATTTTTTTTTAAAAAGACTTGTTAGATGTTCATAATTCAGCAAGTGCGTGTCTTTCATTAAGGATTGGAAGCAGTGATATGCTGTTCAACTGAAAAAAAAAACACAGTTGAGTATTTTCTTTAAAGTCTGTTGCATATTGTAGATTTGATTTGCATGTTTGGAGTGGAATGAGCGTTCTATGGCTACTGTAAACTGTATATTTAGGTATGATGTGAAACTTAGAAGTCTGGGCTTAGGATTGTCATAAAACTGTCCTTATATAATAACTTTATAAAGTATTTACTTAAAAATAAAGTAGGTATATTTGCTTAAAAAGCAAGTCATTTTGAAGATGGAAAGTCACAAAAGTATAGCCTGGGATGCGGGGGAAATGGATGTTTGTAAGCGCTGGTTATGGTAGGGAAGGGGTGGTGCATGGCTTACACACATGGGTGGTTACACACATGGGTGGTGTGCATCTTCACACACTTTTCCAGTTATTTGAGGACTATTTTTGTGGTTAGTGGTTTCTAGTTGACTTCTGCAGTCCCTGTTCTTTTAAATTTGCTGTTTGTTTTACGACCTGGAACATGGTTCTTCTTGGTGAATATTCTATCTAGATAAGATGGAATGTATTCTGCCGTTGTTCTGTGTAATTTTCTGTAAAGGTCTATTATTTCAAAGTGGTTAGTTAATAGTACTTTTCAGGTCTTCCATATAGTTCCATACACTGGATGATGTTCTTTTCTGTGTGTTCTGTTGACGCAGAGCATGGAATGTTGAAGCCTTCTGTATATGAGCATTTAATTTATATTCCTTCTATCAAATCTGTCATTTTTAGTAAGTGCTTGTGTTTGGATATCTGTAGTTAAGTGCCTATATAGTGACGATTGTTATGTTCTCTTGGTGATTTGACACCTTTATCATTGTATACTGTTTTCTTTTTATTTAGAGATAGTCTTTATTTTAAAGTCTACCTTATCTGATGCTAATTCATTCACTCCAATTTTCTTTTGATTAATGCTTATATAGCATATCTATTTTTGCACATTTACTTTAAAAGAAAAAAAAATTCATTGCAGGGTTATTTTAGAATTCCAGGGAAGTAGCAAAGATAGTACAGAGAGTTTCCATATACCTTTCAGCAGTTTCCTTGAAGCTAAAAATCTTGACTTAAATTATGGTATGTTTGTAGAAACTAAGAAATTATCATAATTGCATTACAACTAAACTCCGGATTCTTTTTGAATTTCACCAAATGTTTCACTAATGCCCCTCCTCATGATCTGTTGCAGCATCTACCACCTTGCACTGAGTCTCCCAGGTCTCCTTTCAACGGTGGCACTTTAAGTCTCTGCTTTCTCGAGATCCTGACAGTGTTGAGGAGTGCTGGTCAGATAGTTTGTAGAATGTCCATCAACTTTGGTGTGTCTGGTGGTTTTCTCATTACTGGGTTGGAGTTACGGTCTCTGGGGAAGAGAACCACAAATGTACAGGACCTTACTCATCCCATTATCGCAGGGTGAATTGCTACCAGTATGAGAGACCGCTGGTGATGCCAGTCTCCATCACTTGGTTAATAGCAGCTGCTTGTGCATCCAGCTTTACCCCTTGTCCTCTCACCATTATGTTAACTGCAGGTTTTAGTAGAGATCATGAAGTTAAGGACGCTTCCTGCAGTCTCATTGGATGACCTTTTTCTTGACCTTATGAATCTCATGAATATTTTCTTCTGACTCTATTAGTAAGATGTATAGTATGTTTTTTTTCCCTATGCTTTGTGGCAGTATGGTGAGTTAACATTTCTAAACAAAGAATCAGACTTACATTCTTGGGATGAAATCTACTTGGTCATGATGTGTGGATCCTTTTGTACATTTCTGGACTACTATATTATTGAGGATTTTTGCATCAATGCTAATGAGAGACATTGTTTGATAGTTTTCTTTCCTTGTGATATTTTTACTTAGTTTTAAGGTAATGTTCACAATTTGGGAAGTGAGTCCCTATTTTCTTGAAGAGGTTATAAAGTTGGTATTATTTCTTTGTTATACGTTAGGGAGATTTTGCCAATCTCTATTTGGAATTTTCTATTTTGAAAGGTGATTAAAATCTCAGTTTCTTTAAATGGAGAACTGTTTGGATCATGTGTTCTTGAGTGGGTTTTGGTAGTTTTTGTCTTTCAAGTACTTAACTAAGTTACTAAATTTGTGGACATCAAATTATACTATCCTTGTGTCTATCTATCTGTCTGTCTGTCTGTCTGTCTGTCT
>PVHY01031676.1:0-12457 GCA_004024945.1 Uropsilus gracilis | reverse complement strand
TCCCGGCTTACTTTTTTCAAACCTTTTCTCATTTTTCTACACAGACTTTTTCCAAATAAACTGTTGACTGGCTGAGGTCCCTAGAAGGAGACCTACGGGTGCACAGGATGTGTGATCTGGGGGTGCCCTGGGGACCCTGGAAAGAGCGTGGAAACCAAGAGAGAAGAAGGAAAGGCGAACGACAAATAAATGGTGCGAGATTGTCTCTGCTACTCATTGCTGTGTAACAAAATCTTCCAAAATCCAGTAGCTGAAAATGATAATTATTTGTTAGTTTTCATGGTTCCTGGGGGTCGAAATGCAGCCTGCAGGTCTGGGGCTGTTTTGCGACCACCCCAACCCAGGGAGCTTCATCATCGGTTCTAGCAGCCAAAGAATGGCAGAGCCCTTGGCATCACCTTCACAGGGTTTTTAATAGTGAGCAGGAGAGAACAGTCAGCAAAGAAACCTCAAGCCTCTCTCTCTCTCTCTCTCTCTCTCTCTCAAATTCCCCCTGAGATGCAAGTACGAGAAATGAACCGATGAGAAGAGATGGCCCAGCCACAGTCGGGGGTCAAATGGAAGTATGAACCATGAGATAACTTTATTCGCAAAAGGAAGAGGTATTTAGAGGGATACGGGACGAGGGCCTGGTGAATTCCAAAGAAGACAAGCAATCCTGAGAGACAATGAACATTTTGAAGCAAAGAGTAAATGAGGGAGGGGTAGTGTAGGGGTGGTCGCTAATCTTTGATAGGGCTAACATTGATAAGGAAAAGCCGGGGGCACCAGCACTACATCAGAAGGTCATTTCAGTCGAGAGAGAGACAGAGAGAGAGAGAGAGACAGAGAGACAGAGAGAGACAGAGAGAGAGAGAGAGAGAGAGAGAGAGAGAGGTTTTCCTTTATCTCATCTGGAATGACCCTTCTGGTATGCAAATGGCGCACAGCAGAAAACAAGTAAGGAGCTGGGATCATGTGAGGGTTGTTCGTTCATGCATCTGGCAGTTGACATTTGCTGTCCATTGGAGAGTTAGCTGGAGCTGTAAGTTGAATATCCCATACGCGGCCTCTGTCAGCATTTTGGTTCTTAAATACGGTGGGTGATCTGAAGAGCAAAACAAGAGGGAGAAAGAGAGAGAGAAACAGAGGTGGGTATGGGTAGAAGGAGAAAGAGGGGAGGGATGGGGATGGAAGGAAGGGGAGAGAAGGAGAGAAAACATACCAGGTGGAAACCATGTTGCCCGTTATGAGCAGGCCAGCTCCAAGGATGGAGGAATGTCCTTGACCCTTTGTATCAAGAGCATGTGGGGAAATATAAGTGGCCCACAGTTAGCAGGCAAGTCACCCGCTGTGGGCCTCTGGAGCTCAGAACTGCCAGGGACATCTGGAGGCAACTTAGAACACAAATCTGAATTTTTCTACCTAAAGAGCAAGGGAGACCAAGCAATGGTAACTGTCTGCAACTGCTGGGTGGGCCTTAAGTATCTGGAATTTTTGGTCTACAGGACTGTAATGTAACCAGTCCTGGTTGCCAGTTGTGTCAGGCTCACCAATCTGCATAGGTGCTTTATTGGTTTTGTTTTGCTTTTTTTAGAAACTAGGCCTCGCTATGTTGCCCAGGATAGTCCCGAACCTGCAGACTCAAGTGATCCCCAGCCTCAGCCTCCCAGGTAGCTGGGATTACAGGCATGCGCCATCATGCCCAGCTATTTTTTTGAGACTAGGTCTCACTGTGTTGCTCAGGGTAGTCTCAAAACTGTGAACTAAAGTGATTCCTAGCCTCAGGCCCCCAAGGCTGGGATTACAGGCGTGCGCCACTGTGCCCAGTGGTGCTTTATTGGTCTTAGCTCTACACTAGGCAAGACCAGGGCTGGGGCCCTGGGGAGGAGTGGGGCTGGAAGGCAGGCAAGCCTCCCTAACCCCCCAGGAATCTTTACACTCTCTGGGCTCTCTCCTTCCTCTCTCCCTCTCTCCCTCTCTCCCTCTCTCCCACTCTCTCTCTCTCTTTATCTCTCTCTCTCCTCTCTCTTGCATTCTCTCTGTGGCATTCTCTCATGCTTGTGCTGATGCATGCTCTCTCGTGCCTTCAGCATTCCTTAATCCTCACTCTCCTCAGCCCAGGTGTACACACTTACACATGAACACGCCCACAGGCCACACAACCATGGGGAAGATGCACTACCTCAGGTGCTGGTTACAGGCTAATGGAGGAAAAAGCCTGACTCACTCACCCTAGAAGGACACATATTAACAGAGCAGCAGGGGTTACCAGAGAAAGCTCTCTGGAAACTAGAGGTAGAAATAGGCCTTTGGAAGTGGGATCACATGTCACTGGGTAAGATCAGAGGGGACATGGCGGTCGCTGGCAATTTTGCTGCCTTGTGTGTAGTTGTTTTAAAAGTGAGATGTTCTGCCAGGCATGGTGGTGCAAGCCTGTAGGTGGCAGCCTAGGAAGCCATGGCCAGGGCCAGGGATCACGGTTCAAGTCCCACCGGGGGCCCGTAGTGAGACTAGTCCCCAAAAAATAGCTGGGTGTGATGGTGCGCACCTGTAATCCCAGCTACCTGGGAGGCTGAGGCTGGGGATTGCTTGAGTCTGTGGTACCCGGGACAACGTGAGCCTGACGTTCCACAGGCAAAAATAGTGAGACCTAGTCTCCAAAAAAAAAAGTGAGATGTTCCATACTTTGTCTCATAATTGTTTTTTAAAACCTCTTTCTTACTACACTTTAGATGTCTTGCTATGTTGTAACATGAAAAAACTTTATCACCAGTACTAATTTTATGAGTTTGGATGTGTTTGCCTACAAGTTACAGAAAATCGAACATGGCTTGAACCAGAAGATATTCTGGGAAGATGACAGAGCAGAAAAGACCAGAAATTTTCTCCCTACCTAGATAACAATTGTGCTGGCAGAATCTGTCTGTGTGACTTTTTTAGAACTCTGGAGCTTACTGAAAGTTTGCAACTTCTAGGGAAAGACCTAGACTGTGAATTGTAGTTCATTTTAGTCAATGTCACCTCTTTTTTTTTTTTTTTCTTTTTTGAGACTAGGTCTCGCTATGTTGCCTAGGGTAACATCCCAATCCCACGGAATCAAGCGATCCCCAGCCTTAGCCTCCTAGATAACTGGGATTATAGGCACCTGCCACCATACCTGGCTACTTTTTTGAGACCAGGTCTTGCTATGTTGCCTGGGGTAGTCTTGAACCCGTGAACTCAAACAATCCCTGGCCTCTTGCCTCCCAGCACTTGGATTACAGGTGCATGCCACTGTGTCTAGCATCAACTGTCAGCTTTTAATGTAATAGTTGCTATATATCCTCCAATCCCAGACAGCCAACAACATGTTCCTGGAGCAGTGAGCCCACTACCTGTGAGAGCAGGGTGGGCAAAAGGTATTCTGGTCTCCAATACCAGGAATCTGATCACTGACTGTTGCTGCTTCTGATGACAGTTGTGCAAATAAAGAGGCAGGCAGCCATTGTTTTTGTACCTACCTTCTTTACTCCAAGCTCCTTTCTCTATCTGGCTGAAGTGACTTCCAAAGGATTTGAGGGGTGAGTTTCTTTACCCCCTTTTTTCTTTCCTTTTTTTAGTTTCCTTTCAGGAGTTGGCCATTAAAGACTAGAAATATTCAGACAACTACATGTAAGGGAAAAACTAGAAAGTAACTGCACTTGTTAAGAGGAGGGTTCAAGAAAGCCTGAGGAGAACTTAAGTTTATACCACAGCTGATTCTGCACAAATACAGCCCAGAACAATACAACAAAAATGAATAGGTCTGGTGAAGGACGAGAATATGATTTCCCAAATTACCATCTTATGAGATTCAAATGTTCAGTTATCAACAAAAAAAGCATAAAGCATATAAATAGGTAAGTGTGGCACATTGAAAGAAAAAGCAAATCCACAGAGATTGCCCCTGAAAAAGAGAGAATGGCAGATATACTAGACAAAGACTTTAAAACAACTCTTAAAGATATTCAAAGAACAAAAGAAAGATGTGGAAAAAGCAAGAAAATCTTGTACAAACAAAATGGAAATATCAGCAGAGAACACCTTAAAGAAACCAAAAATAAGCCCTGGATTTGAAAATTACAATAATTGAAATGAAAAATTCACTAGTGGAATTCAAGGGCAGATTTGAACAGGCAGGACAAAGAATCAGTAAATGTGAAGAGAGGGCAGTGAATATTCTCAGGACAGAAAACAGAGCCTAAGAGACTTGAGGAACACTGTCCGAAGAACTAACATATACATTGTAGGAATTCTAGGGGAAGAAAGAGGAAAGGGGTAAAGAAACTATTTGAAGAAATATTGAGAGAAATGAAAATAGATGTCCAAGAAACTTAATGAACTCCAAGAAAGAGACCCACACCAAAGTACTAAATAGTATCAAAATACTAAATAGATACTAAAATAGTATCACTAGCAAGAGAATGGGGTCACCCCTACTTACTTAGACAAACCCAAGTCTGCCACCCAGTGCCCTCTGGAACAGATGTAAAGTTTACATCCTCTGAAAATTAAGGAAGGGGAAATGATGGTTGGTGAATATGCAACCAATAGCCTGACATATTCATATCTATTGAGTATTCACTACAGACCAGGGGCTGTGCTGAGTACACAGACACTGTGCCATGAACTGTGCAATAGCACTATTACTGTCCCCATCCTAAAAGAAGAGGAAACTGAGGCTTAGAGATCACAGAGTTGAAACAGCCGCCTTCTTCCCATACATACAAATGGACCACATTTCTAGCCTCCCTGTGGTCAACATAAAATTGAGTTGTTTCATGGCCATAGAGTAGTCTACCTGCTCCTGTAAGCTCTTTCTGCCCTCTGACAAACTGGACTAGAGTTAAACTTAACAGCCTTGGAAAAACTGTTGAAAATGTCAGACTTCCTCAACCTGGGTCACTGAGTCACTTCATGGAAGAGAGCCCAGCTCCAATCTAATAATTAATTATCTCATCACTGTCCTGCCTGTGAATGTTACATCAGCAACAACAAACAAACCTCCTTTGTGTTAATTCTTCCATATGTGGGTCTCTGTTATCACAGTTCAATCTACTCTAATACAAGTCCACAGTATTCGAGCAAATCATCTGGAATTGCCATTTTGTCTATTTGTAAATCCGAAAGGGCCAAATGATCACCATCGCAATGAGACTCTCTTATACACATAATTCATTCTTTTCCTTGGTAACAGTATTCCACTTGTGGCTGTACCATAACTTATTTAGTCACTGCCCTTTTTATGTTGCTTCCAATTTTTTGTCCTACAAATCACACAGCAGTGAACAGTCTCTTTTTTTAATAATTTTATTTTTAATTGATTGCACATAGATATATTTTACATCGTTGTCTATCCCAAGGTTTTCCCACCACCTTGAATGTCACCCATGAGTCATCATCTTAATTTTTGCACTCATCCCTCCCCCAATAGTATCCCCTCCCTCTCTCTTGCTCTATGCTTTAGTTCTGCTGACAGTTTACATTTTTCCTTGTCCTTTTGTATGCTTGTTTTCCCTATATCTGCATATAGATGAGATCATCCAGTATTTCTCTATCTTCCTGGCTTATTCCTTCTAACATGATTCCTTCTAAGTCCATCCATGTTGTTACAAATGCATCAAATTTGTCTTTTTGATTGATGAATAGTATTTCATTGTATACATATACCACAACTTTCTAATCCATTCATCTGTTTTGGGGTATTTGGATTGTTTCCATATCCTAGCTATTGTAAATAGTGCTGCAATAAACACCCAAATACAGGCGACTTTTTGAATTAGTGTTTTTTATCCTTTGGGTAGATCCCAAAAGTGGGATTGCTGGATCAAACGGTAGTTCCATTTTCAGTAGTTTGAGGGTCCTCCTCATGACTTTCCATTGTGGCTGGACCAGTTTGTATTCCCAGCAGTAAACATTCTTAAATAGTCATGGTTATGAATTTGTAAGGAATATGTCTATCAGAACCCACAAAGTAGGATTGACAAATCAGAGCTGCACATCTAAAAATTTAGCATATGCTGCTCATTGTTCTCAAAAGCTTTCAAAAGTTTTCTAGCCATTATATATGCATGCTTGCTATTTTTAAAACAAGTGCTAATACAGGACTTATTTACAAATGTTGATTTATTTAATCCTTACAACCACCCCATGAGGTAGATACTTTTTTTTTTTTTGAAACTAAGTCTCACTATTTTGCCTGGGGATACCATGGACTCAAGTGATCCCCAGCCTTAGCCTCCCAGGTAGCTGGGATTACAGGCATGCGCCACCATACCCAGCTATTTTTTGAGACTAGGTCTTGCAATGTTGCTCCGGCCAGTCTCGAACCCATGGACTCAAACAATTCCTAGTCTCAGCTGCACTGTAAGGCTGCACTTAAAGGTACATGCCACCGTGCCTGGCTTAGATACTATTATTTTCCTCATTTCACAGATGGAGAAACAGAGGCCAAGTAGGTTATAGCAATTGTCCAAAGTCCTGCTCTCTGTAAGCAGAGGAGAGGACCCAGAGTTATCTATACCAACAGGTTTGTTGTGAGTGGGAGGCCACCCCTCAAACTGCAAAGTGACCCCAGAACTGAGCCCCAAGATGCCTGGTCTCTTCACTTTCAACAAAAGTAAATAAATAAAAGCAGGCATGAGGGCTAGTGTGAGCATCAAACCGTCTGTGTCAGAGCTGCTGCAGCTTAATAAAAGGTAATAAAAAGCAAATAACTCACAGGATCACCCCCCCCCATTCCTTTGTTCTTTCTCAGTCTCCTGACTTGGTTGTTTATTATCCCTGGAACCAGACCAAGTTAAGCAGGAATTCTGTCCCTGATGCCAGGGGCCCTGTGCCCTCCTCCACGTCCTTGTTTTCAGCCTGAAAAGCAGGGGTTGCTATAAGGCTGAGGTCAAAGGCTGAAGGGCGACTCAGGAGGGAAGTGAAAACACAAGTGTTGCAGCCATTTTCTCAGCCTGCAGCCCTCAAAATGGCGACTGTCCCACCTTCAAGCAAGATGAAGAAGCCAAGATGGCATCATCGCTCCTTCACATCAAAAGCAGGAGATTCAAATCCAATGAGGATGGCATCTGCAATTCTTCTCCAAAAGGCACAGCTGGGCATTCTTTCAGCCTCAACTCTGAAGTGGCCTGAAATCAGCTAGACTCACTCCACAGAACAGCAGCAGTCACTTCAGACTTGATGAAAACAGCAACACAGCAAGTTCTCTTCAGGTCTCCAGGCAATTTCCAAGCTTCACAGTTTCAAATTAAACCAAGTTCTCAAGTACCAAATTTCCAAGTCAGCTCACACAAGTTTCTCGAACATGCTTCCCTGGGCTCCTCACTGGCCCAGGATAGGACCTGGGCCCTGCCTGCAGCTGGCAGCTGGCAGCTCCTGCTGCTCCTCTGCTCTGTCTTCTTTTCTCTCCTCTCTACTTGTTTTCTCTCAGTCTCCTCCCTAATCTCCTCAACCTCCTCTCCTCCAGCAAGAAGGCTTAACTTCCCTTCTCCAAGCTTCTGCCCACCAGGGCACAATGGCTACTATTCCAATGCAGCATCACCAGTACTGGAGGCCATAGCCCCCAATTTCACCACAGCCCCCCATCAAGCTGGCAGTGGCAACACTTCCAGGAGGCAGAACCCAGGAGCTGAACTAGCTGCTTCAGCAATCGCAGAGGACAGGCAGGTAGGACACAGTTTTCAGGAGTAAAAGAGACACTGATGGTGGCCCATGACACAACAGAGAAGCTGCCACTTAGAAGATCACCTTTAGGCCTCTGGAGGCAGAGCAACAGAGATAGAAGGCTACTTCCTTCTTTTGCTTTGGTTTGTAAATCTCAAGTAGGGCTCCACCAATGTTAGGCTAATTTAACTCCCCCAAGCTATTGTTTCAAGGCCCTGATGAGGAAACTGTAGTTTGACTACTGCCAGGGTGTGGCTGATGATCTCTTCCCCAGGATTCATGATAGGAGGAGAAGCTAGGAAAAGGGATAAAAGAGAAAAGACAGAAACCAAATGGTTTCACTATTATATGGGACATGGGAAAGATAAGCAAAAAGCCATGAAAAAAAGTGAAAACAAACTAACAACCAAATTAAGGTAAACAACTGGGGGTGTGTGACCAGGACAGGAAACGATCAGGGAGGGTGGGGGGGTGAACCCCAGAGATCACAAAGATGTGAAATTTATATATAAATAATTTATTTAATTGAAAAAAAAAAAAACCTTCTGCTGTTGCAGAGGAAAAAATGACAAATAGAGAAAAGTGCATGGACTAAAGGGGAGGAAATCTAATCTGGCTTTTGGAACCAGTCATCTGGCATCAGGAGTTGGCATTTTGCTTCAGAAAGCAAAGGACCCAGGAGTTGTTGACTCTTTTGGGGCTCCCAGCAGTCCCGTCCTCGAAGGCCATGAGTTGGATGAAAGTGAAGAAATGTTCATGATGGAGTGCTGAATTGTGACAACCCAGAGAGGAGGAGAGAGAGGCCCAAGTTGGACATCGTGTGGGTGGGCTGCAGTGACTGAGGGCAGAAGACAAGGACACCAATCTGGTGGCTTTGGACTGAACTGCACTAAGACTGCACGCAGCAGTACACTAAGAGGTAAACTGCACACAGGTCCCCAAGGAGTAGAAGCAGGGTTCTTGGCTGGGCATGGTGGTGCATGCCTGTAGGTGACAGCCTAGGAAGTCACAGCCGGGGCCAGGGATCGTGGTTCAAGTCACACCGGGGGCACATAGCAAGACCTAGTTCCAAGAAATAGCTGGGTATGGTGGCATGTGCCTGTAATCCCAGCTATGTGGGAAGCTGAGGCTGGGGACTGCTTGAGTCTGTAGTACCCCAGGCAATGTGAGCGGTTCCATGGGCAAAAATAGCGAGACCTAGTCTCAAAAAAAAAAAAAGAAGTGGGTTTTTTCTTTTTTTTAATTTAATTTAAAAATTTTAATTTGCATATATATGTATATTTATATTACATTATTCCATTATTGTGTACCCCAGGGCTTTCCCACTTCACTAATACTTGTTAACCATCCTGATCTTTTGTGATCTTCACCTCCCCCGTCTTCTTTTTTTTCCTCCTCCTCTCTCGTTCCATTGTTCAGTCCCTTTGGTTGTTTTTATTTTTTCTTATTCGTTTGTTTGTTTTTCCCTATATCCATCATATAAGTGCTACAATCCTGTATTTCTTTTTCTTTTTGACCTATTTCTGCTAATATGAGTCTTTGTAGTTCCATCCATGTTGCTGTGAATGACATGTGTTTGTCTTCCTTGATTGATGCGTAGTATTCCATCATGTGTATGTACCACATTTTTTTTAGCCAATGGGGTTCTTTTGTTTAAGACACTCGTGAGAGCATGAACTCTTTTGATGCTTTTAGTTTGTCTTCTACTTGTAAATAATCTCCCTGTGGCCAAGCACAGTGGCGCGTGCCTTTAAGTGCAGCCTAGAGCATGCCTGAGACTAGGAATCACTTGAGTCCACAGGTTCGAGACCCACCCAGAGCAACATAGCGAGACCTACTCTCAAAGAAAAACAATCTCCCTATGTTTATCTGTTCCACGAAAGTTTATTCTCTGAGCACACCATGTATTTACCCTACAACAAGTTCCTGATGTGCTCAGTCTGACTATCTGCCTTAGTTACAAAGAAAAGACCTCACATTGGACCAATGTGACGAGTTGGAGTAACCGGAGGGGGACAAGGGGGAAAGGGAGAGTAGGGTGGGAGATAAGGGGTATAGTATGGAAAATAGGGCTGAACCCAAGGGGAGCAACAACCTTACAAAAGTGACCAATTTTGTATGAAAATTACAAAATGAAATTTTTTTTTTTAAAGTTTGTTCTCTGGGCCGGGCACAGTGGCTTGTGCTTGTAAGCTTCAGCCTATGAAGTGGCCGGGGCTAGGGATCGCGGTTCGAGTCCCGCCTGGGGCCTGTAGTGAGAGCTATTTTTTTTCCAAAAAAATAGCTGGGTGTGGTGGCACACGCCTGTCATCCCAGCTACCTGGGAAGCTGAGGCTGGGGATGGCTTGAGCCTGTGGTACCCCGGCAACGAGAGCCTGTGGTTCCACGGGCAAAAATAGCGAGACCTAGTCTAAAAAAAAAAAAAAAAGTTTGTTCTCTGGGTAACTGCCTGCACACAGGTGGAAGGAACCCTTATTGACTCATGTTCTTTTGAGACTGAAATTTGAAAGGGTGAGCCCTCACCAGAAAACAGCAAGACTCACACCAGCAAGACTCACATGACTGCTGGGGATGGAACAAAGGGCTGCTTGTTACAGAAAAACTAAGAGAGAAGACCTTGAATTCCTAGATAAGGTTTGAGTGAAGAGTCAGAGTGATAGGGGTATTGTGGTAAAATTGGGGTGCCCTGGTCGGGCATGGTGGTGCATGCCTGTAAGCAGCAGCCTAGTAAGTCATGGCTGGGG
Organism: Uropsilus gracilis; assembly: GCA_004024945.1. NCBI lineage: Eukaryota > Metazoa > Chordata > Mammalia > Eulipotyphla > Talpidae > Uropsilus > Uropsilus gracilis. The sequence goes on along the minus strand of PVHY01031676.1, from coordinate 2,045 downwards.
CCAGAGATCAGTTTTGAGTCCTGCCGGGGGCATGTAGTGAGACCTAGTTCCAAAAAATAGCTGGGTGTGGTGGAACGCACCTGTAATCCAGCTACCTGGGAAGCTGAGGCTGGGGGTTGCTTGAGTCTGTGGTACCCCAGGCTACGTGAGCCTACAGTTCCACAGGCAAAAATAGCAAGAACTAGCCTCAAAAAAAATTGGGGTGCCCTGACCCAGCATAGTAATGCTGCATTAAGATAGTAGCCATTGTGTCCTGGTAGGCAAAGACTTGGAGAAGGGAAGCCAAGGTTTCTCTCGAGAAGAACAGAGAGAGGGGATTTAAGAAGAGGGAGAGAGAGAGCAGAGAGGGGAGGAGCAGCAGGGAGACTAGAAACTCTTGAGCTGCCACTGCCATTTGCAGCAGCAGGGCACGGAAGGAAGTCACGCTGTGGGCTTCCATCCCCAGCCTGGGCCAGCAATGAGCCCAGAGAAGCATGTTGGAGAAACCTGTGACCGGTGTAAGCTGACCTGGAAACTTGGTACTTGAAAACTTGCTTTAACTTTGAAACTGTCAAACTTGGGAATTGTCTAGAGACCTGAGGGGAACTTAGTGTTGCTGTTTTCATTGTGAGACGTACGGCTGGGCACGGTAGCACATGCCTGTAAGCGGCAGACTAGGAAGCCATGGCTGGGGCTAGGGATCGCAGTTTGAGTCCTGCCAGGGGCATGTAGTGAGACCTAGTTCCAAAAAAATATAGCTGGGTGTGGTGGCATGCACCTGTAATCCCAGCTACCTGGGAAGCTGAGGCTGGGGATCACTTGAGTCCATGGTGGGCAACGTGAACCTGGCAAAAAAGCAAGACCTAGTCTCAAAACCAAAAAAAAACAAAAACAAAAACAAAGAAAACCCACCAAACATTATGAGACGTCTGAAGTGGTTGCTGCTGTTGTTTTGAGTGACTCTTGGTGGTTCAGGCTGAGAGAAGACTGGAGCTGTGCCTTCGGAAGGAGGATTGACCATGCCATCTTGGTTTCGTCATTGGATTTAAATGTCCCATTTTTGAAGGTGGAGCGATGATGCCATCTTGATTTCTTCATTTGATTTGAAGGTGGGACAATTGCCATTTTTGGCTGAAGGACTCACATGTAGCTTTTTAATACTTTCTTTTCTTTTCTTTTCTTTTCTTTTTTTTGAGACTAGGTCTCGCTATTTTTGCCCATGGAACCACAGGTTCTCATTGCTCTGGGTACCACAGACTCAAGCAATCCCCAGCCTCAGTTTCCCAGGTAGCTGGGATTACAGGCGCATGCCACCACGCCCAGCTATTTTTTTGGAACTAGGTCTCTCAGATGGAACTCGAACTGCGATCCCTAGCCCCGGCTGCTTCACAGACTGAAGCGTACAGGCACGAGCCACCGAGCCCAGCCTCACATGTAGCTTTTTTGGACTAGAGACTGAACTATATGGCTAGTGTGTTCTTGCTACTGCTGGCGTGGGCTGGGACAAAGCTGGATTTAAAGGGCCAGTTGCTCCTGTCTGTAAGTTTAAGTTCTCTACTTTGCCTGTTCTGTTACCCAATTTCAAGAGGGCCTCCCCGTGCTTGGACAACCTCTTGTGACATTTCCTGAGGTGCTATTTGTGCAGGACAATGATGACCCTCAAGACTGCCCCCACTCTGCATGGCTCCTAAGATCTATACGGGATTCAAGACCTGGCAGATGTTCGAGGTTGGGTACAAGGTGAGACCACACACCATGGAACAGCAGGATGCTGTCTGCTTTTATCAAGAGGGGCACGCCTACCTGCCAGCGCCCACCTTGTGGAGGGGGTGGGGCGAGGCTGGGGTTGAGCCCCGGACCTTCCCGGATCCACCGGCGCACAGGTCTCCCACGGGCAGTGGAGCCCGCGCCCTCCGCGGCCACGCCACGATGGCGTGGTCACTGCTTCCCGCCCGCACCAGCTCCACTTGCCTCTGGAAGTCGGGTGGGGTGGAGCTGGGCACAGCCTGGGGAGCTGCCGGCCGGCCACCTGCACATCTGAGCCCTATGAAGAAGCAGGACGCGTT
>PVHY01031675.1:0-12458 GCA_004024945.1 Uropsilus gracilis | reverse complement strand
CAAGGGAAGTTAACGAGCAAAACTATTAACAAGGAAAGTAAACCAATGAATGACAAGATTCTTTTGAGGCCACAAATGGCCAGCTATCTTATTCCAGTCACCCGTTGGCCCAACAGAGTCCTAAACACAGTCCACGATGCCCTCTGCCCCCAAACCTCAGGGGTCGGCACTCGAGGGTCGCTCCGGGTTGCTCGTTGTTTAGCACGTCCTCCCGGACGCCGCTCCTCCACCTTCACTCGGCGGCTTCTCCTTTCAGGGCCTGATGCTGAAGGGCCCCGAAGGCTCTGGTCCCGAGTCCTTCCACAGGTGCCAAAATGCCTCTGCTCTCAGCAGATTCGCTTAGTCTGCAACTCCGCTCTCCGATCCTGCTGCCAAAATAATCCCCTAACGGCTTCCTCGCCTCCTTTTTAAACTGCCACGCCACTGCCACGCCCCCAAGGGGTGTGGCAGGAGCGGGGCCAACTGCCACTACTCAAGGGTCTAACTGCAGCAAACCCAAGGGGGAGGAGCAAGGGGTGGGGCCGTCTGCCACCACCCAAGGATGGGGTCGGGGCACCCAGTTTCATTTTGTTGCTTATCCCGCGGCCGCTGCTGCCTTTTAAGTGCGGGCTGTTTTTCTCACGTGGTATCTGAGCTTTGCCCCACATCTGCCTGGCCATGGAGTCGCTCACCTCTCTTCCCAGACAAGCGTCGGTCCTGCTGCCCAGCGGCGCCCTGACCGCGCGCGCGTCTTGCGCTCTGCTGGGCCCAGCAGGGGTAGGAGGCGCTGGTGGCCACGGCCTCTGGTCCTGGCTGGCACCGTCCCGTCCGCTCGTTTCCGGGGTCTGTGAAACGGCCTGCTTCACTCGGCGCCGACTCTCCCTTGGCCCGCGGAAGCACGACTCGCCAAGAGAGGGACGAAGTGATAGAGCCGCTCGTTTCTGCCGAAACGCGGAAACGAGCTCTAATAAAAACGATAAATCTGGGCACTTGTTAAATGGCTGAGGAGTATATTTGGTGCTGTGATAGCTATTAAATGCGTTTCAGCATCCATAATAATTGAAAATAGGAGCAAAGCAACCATTATGAGCAGCGAAACAAACATAAACCAAAAGGAAATGGCTATTCGTCATTTTTCCGTGGTTTTCCCGGTGCCGGAGATACCTTCCCCGCTGTGATGACGGCCAGAGGCTCCCGCGGCAGCCGTAAAATATGAAGCGGTTTTCAAAACATTTTCATAATTATTTCATTACGCGCCTCTCGTCTCAAAAATACCCCAGGACAAGGTGACGTGACGGCTGAACGGGCGGCGCTGGCCTTCAGGGCCCAGACGGCCCGGCGCCTGCTTTCCCCCGGCTGAGCCCGGGGCGGGCTGACGGCGCGCCAGGCTCTCGGGGCTCCTTGCTGCATCCTGGGGAGACGGCCGAGGCCCCCGTGTGACTTCAGAGTCAGTCAGAACGAGTCCAGCTCAGGGACTCGGGCCTGTGAGGGCCTCCCGGGGGGTGGGTGCCCCTCCCCCATGAGCGGAGTGCTGACCTCAGGGTCTTCCTCAGCCAGAGCTGACCCTTCCCCGCCGGACACTGACGGTGTCTCCGTCCTCCCTCCCGGCTCCTCCGGGGCAGAGGTCAGAGAGGGAGGTGCCCGTGGGTGAGGCGTCCTCGCTGGGTCCTGCCAAGGCCGTGGGCCTGGCGCTTCCCCGCAGACAGTGGCTCCGGGTCCAGCTCTGGAAGGGCAGCCCTGTCCATGCAGGGGGAGGACCCTCGCGTCGGTGTGCAGAGCCGCGGGCCGAGGCCGGGGGCGGCCGGCGGGTACCCTGCAGGGCGCTGGGGCCCCGCCCCTGTGCTGGCCACCGGGAGGCTGCAGCTCCACCCAGCGCCTCTGCACACGTAGGATGGCCTCCCCGAGGTCACGGGGGGCAGGAGGGCGCCCGGGGGCACAGCTTTGCCTCCCTTGTCTCTGCATGCAGATGTGGCTCTGCAGAGCCCCGGGTCCCCAAGACCACGGCCGCGGGGCGCCCCACAGTTCTGGTCCTGCAGCCCGGCCTTGGCTGCGCTGTCGCGGGCGTTGGGCCCTCTGGGCGCACGTGGTGCCGAGCGGAGGGGACGTCGGGCGGCGTGATGGCTCAGGGCGGGCCTGGGCGTCCGCTCCTCCGTCCCCCTCGCCGTCGGTGGCTGCTAGCACCTCTTTGCGTGTTGTCGATCTTGGTTTGCTGTCGAGGCGGGGGCCCAGCGTCCCCTTGACGACGCTGTGGGCATCGTCCCCACCGTGGACGCCTGGATATGCTTCGGCTCCTACAGCCCCGTCACCTACAGCGTACGGTGTGACAGGTCATTACCCCAGAGACCTCATCGCCCCCCCCCCCCCGCTCTGGTGTCTGTGGCTGGCGGAGCTCCTGCGTCTTGACTTTGGGCCTGAGGGGCCACCTGCTGTGGTCAGTGGCTGCTGCGGCCTTGCTTTGGCCAGGCAGCGGTTGCGCAGGACTTCTCCGTGGAGGACTTTCCCTGGACGCTGTGGTCGCCTTCAAACAGCGCCTGCGTGGGAAGGTGCACGCCTGAGCTCGCGGCGGGAGCGCGATTCAGCGGCTAAAAATAAGCTGCCACGTGACCCCGCCTCCAAGTGTGTCCTCAGGGAGCTGCAGCCAGCACTTCGGAGAGATGCCTGCACCGTGTCTAGAGCAGCCTCAGCCATGTCCGGACAGTGGCCGGGGTACGGACGTGCGGGTGTGTCCGTGGCTGGCCGGGTGGCCAGGTAAGTGGGTGGTGGAGCAATAAAATGCTGTGCCCTGCACGTACCGCGCCAGTGGTCCTCGTGCTAACTCAGCACTCCAGCCTGGAGGCCACTGCCGCTTGCAGCAGCACGGATGGCGCATGGACCAAGTGGACATCGTGCTGAGTGCCGTCAGCCGGACAGAGCCCGCTGCATGGGGTCACTTCAGTGTGTCGCCTAGAAAGGTCAAGCCGCAAGGAGGGAGGCGGCTCTCGGGGCCAGGCGTGAGGAGTGGGTGTGCTGGTCAGGCCGGAGGTTCTGGTGCTGCAGGGTGAGGGACTCTCCAGGTGTGACATGGAGTGCAGCGACTGGAGGCCACCGTCCTGTTCCGGCAGCTGGACCTCTGCTGTCCGCCGACACGCAGGCACGGGTCTGGGCCGTGCTGACTGGCCTGGCTGCAGCAGCGTGTGGCTGGTTCTGTTACGGCAGCGCCTCAGGCTGTGCTGCCTACGCTTTTATTAAAAAATAAAACCTAAAACCAGAGGGTTTAGTGATATTTCTTATGTGCGCTGCTGCGCCTGTAAATAAAAGACTCAGAATATTGTATCCCAGGGGAAACACGCTCAGGCTGGACACACAGGAAACTGAGCCAGTCAACTGCTACGCAGACTCTCCACCCCCGACAAAAGGCCAAGGAATCAAACCCCCAAACGGCCCGGGCGCTTGCGGCTGACTTCCGCGGAGAGATCGGGCCGCCTGCTCACTGCACTTAGCTCATGCCGGGCCTTGCGAGGTGGCGCTGACATTGGGTCACGAGGGCAGAAGCCTCTAGCCAACCAGCCACAGGTCCGCGTCACCCGCATGGAGCAGTTGCCAGACAAGAGCAGTTGGAGCAACGGGGGTTTGTAACCAGGGAGTTCCACAGGGAAAACAAAAAGCCCTCAGAGCCACAGGTGGCCGTCACCTGACCCCAGGCACCATTCTCAGTCCCAAAGGTCCCAAAGACACAGCCCAAGATGGCGCCCTTGGCCCTCCGCACCTGAGGCAGACACTACAAAGTCCAGTCTTTCTCCGGCATCTTCACTTCACTGCTCTCCCCAGTGTTCTGCGCGGCTCCGCTTCCCCAAGGCCCTTCTAGCTTCTTCCTCACAATGATGATCCCAAATCAGCTTTCCAGATGTGCTGCCTTGCTGCGGCTCCATGCGCTTCCTTTCCTTGGCCAGACGGCTTCGGCGGTGTCTGGCCAAATCCACAGGCCTGCCCTCAGCAGCCCCCGGCCACCCCCAGCAGCCCCTGGTCGCCCCCAGCCTGCCATTCTGGCATCCGACTCCACAAGCGCTACCTCTCTGCCGGCCACTCTCCCACCATGGCTCCTCGCCACAGCTCACTCTTCCAGGGACTTTCCCTGGCCAGGCCATGTGGGCCTGTCCTCTCAGTCCACCATTCTCATCTCTCCTTCTCTTTCTCCCCACTCCTTCCCTCTGCCCCCCATTTCCTGCTTCCCATTTTCTCTCGTGGGGCTTTTTCTCATACTCTGCCCACCAGGGTATCTTGGTGCCCGTGCAGTTTTTAACCGCATCACCGCCCCGTGTCGGCGTAGGACAGAGGGGTCATGGCTGCTCAGCACAGCCCTGTATGTGGCCACCTTCATGCCTGGATGTGGATCAGTGAGCAGTGTTGAGACTGTGGTACGAGTCTGCATGTAGAGCAGTGAAACAGCCAACATATGACCATGAGGTTCCAGGAGACAGTCACCAAGACGCTCATAGCTACACCCCCCCCACTCCCCCCCTGGCCTGAGCCTCCTGCCCCGGGGCCCGGCCAGCTGTTCCTGCTGCAGACCTGTGTGCGTGTCCATGAGCCGGCATGAAGGGGGCATGTCGTAGCTGCTCATGTGAGCTGCTGGGTGTGTGCCCCCCTGGGTGTGCCGGCACATGGAGCTGTGTCTGCTGGGCCTGTGACTGGTCATCCAGCTGTGGACATGCGCTGGTCTTTTCACCACCCTTAAGCGCCGAAGACTATAATGCACCACCGTCGCCTTTTCTGGGATGCTGGGCGCTGCTGCGTGCCTTCACGACACGGCTCGGCCTCACCCCCATTAACGAGCTCTTTGAGACGTGTGTGGGAATAGTTCTCATTTGCAGCGATTCTTCTTGCTCGTTACCACGCTTGGAAGGGTGGAGGGTGGGAGTAAAAATACCATTTCACAGACACAAAAATTCTAGCTCGAGCAGATGGTGAGGTGGTGAAGAAGCTGCTCCTCGCATCCAGCCAGTGGAAATCAGTCTCTCCGCAGCCGCACATCAGTTTTCCCCCTGAATCCGGGGTCGGGCAGCACTGCCGCATGTTAACCCCTGCCTGCCTGGTGGCCCTGGGCGGCCGTGAGGCTGCATTTTGAGGAGCTGGGTTTGAGCCAAAGAGCTGCGATTCTTACAATCACGAGTTATGACCTCTGATGACCTTTTCCCACTGCCCGGTGATGAACTGTCTGGAGAATGAAATCTGCTGTCTCATTTGAAATGAAGCTTAATCTATTTAAGTGCAACGTGGAGCAAATACTGTTATCTTTTTACGTGTAACCTAGTCTTTCTGAGGACAAAAATGATTGAGGTGGGGGGGAGAGAGAGAGAGAGAGAGAGGAAGTGGAGGAGCTAAGTCATGGGAGGAAGACTGGTGGGGGTCAGCTGAGAAGAAGGTCTAGAAACCCCGTTGTGGGAATTCTAAAACCAAGTGCATTGGACCTTGGCTAGTCAAGAACTGGCGACTTCCCCCTCTTAGTGGAATGAGAAGGGCTGGACTTGGTGACTTGTTACTAGTGAGTGGGGTGAAGAAAAGTCACGCTGAGCAACCTCGAAGAGTGGACAATGGAGAAGATGGCGGCACCCGGCCCTCAGGCAGCCATGTTGTGGAAGCCCAAGCGGCCCTGTGTGGTGTGGTGTCCGTGGGAGCCACCCCTGGAGGCCTGTGGAGCGGGATCCCTCAGCCCAGCCCATACTTCAGACTCCAGAGACTCAAGCTGCCCGCCCTCTAAGCCAGACGCCCATCCAGTCCCCCTCATCCAGCGTTTGCAAGTTTGTTATTTGAAGCCACCGTGTTTCAGGGTGATTCAGACTTCATTAGAATAAATAATTTATTATCAATAAGCGACCGTGAGATCCCTGAACATTTGTGTCGGACTTGTGTAAAGGTAACTTAGTGTAAGCTAAATGGTTAAATAATATGGATGTGTTTTCCCCAGATAGACAGTTCATCTCCTCAAAAAACTGCAAGTCCGCTTCCCAAGTCTAACGTTGCTAAAGATGTCTTTCTAAAAGCCTTCTGGACATTAAACTCAATATGGTTGACTGAGCATACAATCTCAGCTCCTCTCAAATTATATTAAAGGACAAAAAAAGAGAAGTTACAAAGAATAAGTCCGTGCTCGACCTGAGATAGGAGAGTGGGTTTTATGAGACACGCCAGAGGCTCCGTGGAATTCTTAAAGACACAGGCTGAATGTCACCACGATGCGATGCTTGGACGATGCAGGTCTCACAGTGACGGTCACTGGAATTTCTGAGACGCTAAACGGACTCAATTGTTCATCTCGGTGACAAGACACGAGGAAGAGACGTGTTGACGTGATGGAGTTTTACTCAGGAACTGTGACGACCGCAGAATGAGGAAAAGTCATGAAAACGCCTTTATGTGGGAAACTGACGAACAGGTGAGACAGGCCTTTTGCCAGGCGGAAACGCGATCTTCTTGCCAGATTTCCAAATTACAAGCCCCTGCAGATCCCATGAAGGAGGGCGGTGGCTGTCCAGCCCTGGGGAAGGACAGCGGGTGATGCGTGGCCCGTCCAGGCAGCCGCCCACCCTGGGTGGAGCCGTCCTGGGCAGCGGGCAGCAGGGGAAGGAGCCGCCCGCGGTCCTGCCGGGACTCTGGGCAAGGTCCAGCCTCCTGGCCCGGCCTGGTGTCCCACCCCCTGGCCCGGCTGGTGACCGGCTGGCACCGGCTGACGTGAAGACACACTGTGTGCCGCGCGCTCTGTGGTGGCTGACTGTGCCGTCAAGGGGAGCGAGCAGTTTCGCCCCGGGAGGCCTTCCTGGGCTGCCCGACACCAACCGGCCCCTGGGTCTGAGGTGGACGCGTCCCCCTGGGGCTCTGGCCTCATGCCCGGCCCTCAGCTCATGCTAGCAGGTCAAATGTGGGCAGAAGCCGCCAACCAGCAGGCCACAGATCCGCATGGCCCGTGCGGAGAAGCTGGCAAACAAAAGCGGCTCCGACAACAGGGTCTATTAGCAAGGAGATTAACCAGGAAAACGAACAGTCCTCACAGCCACACGTGGCCGTCACCTGACCCCAGGCACCATCCTCAGACCCAAAGCCCCCAAGGACACATGTCTAAGATGGTGCCCTTTGCCCCCTCCAAACCCGAGGCAGGCCCCCTGCAAAGGCCAGCTTTCTCCGGCGTCTTCTCTTCCCTTCTTCTCCCCAGTGTCCGAGCTGCTCCACTTCCCCCAGGCTCTTCAGACATCTTTCACAATGGCTGATGCACAGATCAGCTTTCCCCACCCCTGGCATCTCCAGGTACAGCCCATGATGCCACCTTGCTGTGGGGCCACACTCTCCACACCGGCCACTCTTCCGCCGGCCACCCTGGCTCCTCGCCTCCCCAGCTCACTCTTCCAGGGGCTGCCCCTGGCCAGGCACATGGGCCTGTTCTCTTAGTCCGCCATTCTCGTCTCGTTCCTCCCCCCCGCCCATCCTTGCTCCTTCCTTTTAACTGTCTTTTGGCGCTTCTCGCTTCTTCTCACACATCCTTCTCTCAGACCTCCCCACCAGGGTATTTTGGCACCAGTACAATTTTCAACGGCATCGCTACCCCGAATCACTCAGACTGTGTGTTCTGTTAAAGTTTGAGACAAAAAAATTAGCTTTCACATCGCCTCCGAGTTCTGCTATTTGAATTCTAATTCAAAGCAAACTAAACCGCGTTGCGATATTACAAACGCATGTAGAATGTCTCCGAGGAGCTGCCCGGTGCTGTCTCCTCGGCGATCATAGAACAAACAGCCGTATGCATTGTGGTTAGTCTCCCCTGGAAGGAAGAGTGGGCGTAAGCCTGGAGCCGCAGGTCTGCCGTTCTGAGGACTGTTTTTCCTCGATCTCTGCGCGTAATTGCCTTGACCGTCGGCTGGGCTTGTCCTGAAAATGTCCGGCTGAAGCCCGTTGCTCTTTGCGGAGCAGCCGACGCAGCCATTAGCATTGCTGGCCATGGTCTCACCTTTCCGCAATTCATTTCAGTCGGGGAGAAGATCAATTACATGTTGAAGACACTGTTCACGTTGTTAGAACCTTCCAATCAATTTGAGCTGGAAGATGTAGATTCATTATTCCATAATCTCGGTGGCGTCGGAGGTGATAATAAATGCTTTTCTCAGAATCAAAACACATATTTATTTCTTTTCTAACCTACAAATTACCCACAAAGCTCAATGTTTTATTTTGCTTCCAGTATGAGAAAAGGAACTGATTTAAGGTAATTCAGCGCATTCCTTCCTCTTGACTTTAAATGCGTCTTCATTACATGCATTCTGAGCGGGAATTGTTATCTAATCTGCAATGATGCATTTTAATCGCGACTCTCTGCCGGGCGCACGTGAGGCTGGAGCTCGCGTCAGCCACGCCCTCGATCTGCTCGCGTTAACCCGGCTGCCTGCAGACGAACGAGGTGCAAAGGTGCTCAAAGCAGAGCTGACCCGGACGACCAGCCCTGGGCGCGGGATGCGCCCGGCCGCCTTCCAGCTCCTTACCTGGTCACGCCGGTCACGGAGCGCGAGAGCCGGGGTGGGGAGAACCAGTCTGCGGCAGCAGGGAGCCGTCGACACCGTGGAGGTGGCTCTACTTTAAGGCCTCTTTCTGGGCTGCTACAGGCAGCAGAGCAGTGAGGCCGGAGCCGTGTGGCGGGCTGACGTGGAGGGAGCTGAGACCCACAGGCGCCTGATGACACGCCGAGTGGGCCGTGCTCGCGGAGGTTGTGTGTGTCCCCCAGGGCGGTGTGAGAGGAAAAGGGGCCCCCGGGAGCGGTCAGGCCTCAGCGAGGGTGGCTCCTGCTCCTGAGATGGCCCTCGCGACAGAGCGCCGAGCCCCGGCCCCTCCGCGGGGCGCACAGCCGGCCGCAGCAGACGGGGCCGCAGGGCTTTGGGCTGCCAGGACCGTGTGATGCAAACTCAGTGTGCACAGGATCCGTCCATCGCACCAGGTCCGTCCATCGCACCAGGGTCTGTCCGTCACACCAGGGCCTGTCCATCACATCAGGGTCCATCACACCAGGTCCGCCCATCACACCAGAGTCCATGGGAGCCCGAGCGGGCTGGGGAAACAAGTCCGGTAGGCCTGTGCCCGCTCACTGAGTGTGTGACCAGTCGGCCGTCGAGCACGTTCACCCTCACGCTAGCGGCACCGTGAGGCTGGTTTGTCCCCTGGGCTTCGGGAGGCGAGCCCCCGCCTCTCGGGGGCAGAGCAGGACAGCGCGGAAGTCCGCGGGGCGTCCCCAGCCGAGCTCACGCCGTGCCTTACGGTCCCCGGTGCTCCCAGGAGTGTGCGCGCTGATTGACGCTCGAGCGCGGGGATGGCGGCGAGCAGAAAACCGGACCCAGGGGACGGAAGCCCGGGGTCAGCGGGACCGTCTCTGTCTGGTTCTTCCCGCTCGTCTCTGTCTTCGTGCAGCAAAGGCGCGACGCTCTTCACGGAGAGGATGCGTCGAGGAGGGACGGCCGGTCCGGACCGAGCGTTGGGCGGCTGCCGCTGAAGGGGGCCGGCTCGCGCGGCGGGGGAGCCGGGCGCGGCCCCGGCTGGGGAAGTCAGGGGCCAAGCCCAGAGCAGTCAGTGAGCCGGGCGCGGGGCCCTCGGGGCCTGCTGGGTGTGGACCGACGGCCGAAACATGGGCCTCGAGATGGAGTGTGGAGCCGGAGGGAGCACCAAGCTTAGCTGTGCGGAAACTGGAGCTGGGCCTTAAGCTGCGGGCCTGGGCGCCAGCCAAGGATGAGCCGCAGCGGCTCCTAAAACGCGTGGATTCTCGCTCTTTCCCAAGGCCTGGATGAAATGTCCGCGCGGAATACCTGCGGGGCCCGGGGCGGCCCTGGGGACGGCTATTATTTTAGGTCCAATGTGTGTGGCGGGGGGGAGGGGGGAAGGCGGGTGAGGGTTGGTCCACCCTTGGGACCGAGGCCTGGGCTGAGGGACACGGACCCAGTGGAGCCTGCAGAGTCCCAGTCTTCAGCCCCGGGTGGAGACGGCAGTTAGTGTCTGGAGTCCAGACACGCCTTGTGGGCAACCTGGGGGTGGAGCTGTGTCCCGGCTGTGTGAGCCTGAGGCGAGGACACACACAGGGGCCTCGGCGGACGCTGGAGCAGGTCCAGCATCCTCCCGTGCATGCAGGTGCCCAGGCGACCTGAGCCACCTGAGGCCGGACGCGGCCCTCACGTTGGTCAGGGCTCCTCCGCTGGACGCGTAAGGCCGGAGCCGCCGTCCAGGGCCCATTCCCGGGAGGGAGAAGCCCGCCTGCCCCTTGAGACCTGCCTGCTGATGCCCGTCACACCCTCCGCTCCGAGGGAGGTTGCAGAGGACGGCGGGGCCTGGGTGGACTGCTCCGTCTGCTCGCTCCGTGTCCCCGAGCGTTGGAGCAACGCCGTGCGGGTTCTGGCTGCGTCCGGGGACAGTCTGGTAACCACGGGAGAAGGTCTCTTTCGACACACCGCCTGCTGGATGGGGCCTGAGCCCCCGGGGGCTTGGGCGAGACGCTCGCTGGCAGTGAAGTGCGCGGAGGAGGGGCCCCGGCCCCCGTGCCGTTGTGCCCGGTGCTCACGGGCAGCGCTGCCGGACGCCCTGGATGGGGCCGCACACCACCTCGGCCGTCAGGGCTGCTTTCCGCGGGGCCCGCGCCGCGCGGTCCTGCCGTCGAGAGCTCCGGAACGTTCGCCGCACGGTTCAGACACCACAGCGGACTTGCCTCGCGCTGGCAGCTCTCGTCCTGGAAGACGCTGAAAACGGACCATCAGCCCGCAACACGCAGTCTGGGTTTTCAGACCCTGGGCGTGCGGGGCCAGGGCGGCGTGCGGGGGCCAGGGCGGCGTGCGGGTGGCAGGTTCCGGCTAGCGCAGGCCCAGCGCGGACCCTGTGCAGGCGTCTCTGGGGTGCTCGCGTACCCTGCAGGCTCCTGCGGCTGGCGGGCATCTGTCCGGAGGGCACCGAGGCGTTGCTGGCCTGTGTCTCACGGGACCGCGGCCCCCTCGGCCCTGGGGGGGGGGTGCAGACATGCGGGAGGGGGGACCGGCGGGTCGTTCGCCGGGCCTGCGAGCCTCTGGCTTCCGACAGCCTCAGCAGCCCCCCCGCGGGAGCTCGCGGTGCACACGCGAGGAGCGAGGCGTCGGCCTGGCGGGCTGGGCTCCTGCGTGCGCGCCCCGTGTGTGCGTGAGGCTGCCCGCGACCGGTGCGTCTGCCTCCCCGCGGGACGGCACCCTGCCCCTGGCGAGCGTCCGCCCTGCCCCCATGGTCCCGGCGGGGCTGGGGGACGCATGGCCCTGCGCAGGGCCCGGCGGGCTGGGCTCTGCCGGGACCAGGACTGGCTCCGTGACACGTGGGCCCTGGGCCCGCCTGGGCACCAGCGTCTCCGTCGAAAGGGTGTGAGCGGTGCCCGTTCCTGGTCCGCAGGTGCAGGTTCTGGGCAGCCGAGGCCCCCACAAGCCGGTCCTCAGGACCAGGACCAGCACAGGCAGCTGGACGGGTGGGTCAGCTGGGCTCCGCCGGGACAGCAGCGTCTGGGCTCCTCGAGCGCTGGTGACGCAGCGGGCAGAGCCGGGCTGGCTGGCGCCTTGGCCTCTCGCGTCGGGCGAGGTGGTGTCGCCAGGGCTTATACGCTGGGCACCGGACGTTTGCCCTGTCTAGGTCTGGCTCCCGCGGGAGGGGCCGGGGGCGAAGTGGGCGGAGGCTCTTCTGATGACGCTGCGCTGGCGCGTGCCGTCCACCGCCTCCACCTTTGTCCCGGGGGGTCTCAGAAGGCGCCAAGTGAGCCTACCAGGGACCCGGCCACTCCGCCCCGGCCCCGGCCCCGGCTCCAAGGACGAGAAGAGCCTGGCTGGGAGGGCGGTGGCCTCTCTGGTGTTGGCTGAGGCTCTGGCCACCGCGGCTGAGCTTGGGGATAGTCCCAGGCCGCCCGCAGGCGAGGATGACCGTGTGGTCCGTCTGCCTGGTGGACAGACCGGAAGGGGGGGTCTTGCCTCGTATGTGACACGGACGGACGCCGGGGCTGGCGTGGCGAGGCGGGTCGGGGGAGGACCCGCGATGGGAGGTGTCACTCTTTTGGGGCATGCGGAGGAACAAAGGCCCGGACAGAACCAGCCGCGGCCAGCCCGGACACGTGCCTGCGGGCCTGAGCTGCTGGAGGTGGGCCGGGGCCTGGGGGCAGGGTGGGCGCCCGGCGGAGGGCAGGTGGCCGGGGGAGGCGGGCCTGGGGAGTGGAGCGGAGCCCCTGTGCGCCCAGGCCACGTGCTGTGCGGCTGTCAGTGTGGTGCCACCCAGCGTCAGGTCTGGAGAAATGTGCGCGTCCGCTCACGTGTGGCGGCAGCACGTACGCTGGACAGCAACGGCGACAGCCAGCATGGCCGTCACGGCCGGGACCTGGCGGTCGCCCGAGGCCAGCAGCAGGAGGCTGGACAGCAACGGCGACAGCCAGCATGGCCGTCACGGCCGGGACCTGGCGGTCGCCCGAGGCCAGCAGCAGGAGGCTG
>PVHY01031674.1:0-12463 GCA_004024945.1 Uropsilus gracilis | reverse complement strand
CCCCAGGCGGGACTCGAACCGCGATCCCTAGCCCCGGCCACTTCATAGGCTGAAGCTTACAGGCATGAGCTACCATGCCCAGCCTACTTCTTACCTTTTCTAGGGGCACCCCCCCACCTCTTACTAGCCATCATCTTTCCCCCTCTGTCATTCCCCTCAGTGTCTTTCCTCCTCAGCCCTCTTTTCCTCTCTGCTTTTCTGACTGGATTCCATTTCCTTTTTGTCTTTACAGGAAAACTCCTATTGCTGCTGTTTCCAATTTCTCACTTCCTTTTCACTCTTCAGCTGACTCTCACCTCCTTCTGCCCCTGCCACCCCTCAAGGCCCATGGCCTCGTCACTCACCTCATCTTTGTTGGGCCTCTGGGCAGCTGCCTACAGTAAACTCGACTTTTTTTTCCACTTGAAACTCTTCCCCTTTCTTTGGCTTTTGTGGCTCCAAAGCCTGTGGTTCTATTGTTCAACTGGTAAACATCAGAAAACATGGTCCCTCTTTACTATGCACTTTTCGCCCTAGCAATCTTTTTAGGCCCAAGTTTATACTCGATGGCCAATGGCTCTCAGATTTCTATTTCCTACTCAGACATCTCCCTTGAACTCCGCACTTATGTATACAGCCACCTTCTGGATTTCTCCACTGATCTCCTCATACGCATCTCAAATTTAGCAAGATAAAAACAAACCTGCATTTCCCCCACCCCTGCTAATCACTGTGGCCTATTTCAGTAATCAGCGAATGGCACTGCAGTCCCCACAGTTCAGCCAAATGCCTAAAAGCAGCCCATATTCCTTCTTTTATACTTCTTCTCACTAATCTGTTAACTTCTTTCTACCTCCCAGTTTGATCTTGTGACAGTCCTCTTTGTCGCACTTAATCTAAAAACCAAACACACACGCGCACGCACACGCCCTCGCATGTTTGTTTTATGTCATCTTCAGATTTATTGCATTCCTTCTCCTTACCATAGGTTCAGCAGCTGGAGAAAGGTTCCCCTGGGAAGCTGAAAGTAGTAGCTAAATCCACTGAGGGACCAGAAACTTTTGAAGATGTATATAACACAGTAAGTTTTTATTTTATAAGCAGTAAATAGCTGAGCAACATAGTCTGGGTGGAACTTCTGAAGTTTTATCAGGTGGAAGTTTTATCTGGTGGAAGTTTTATCAGGCTTAGGTTTTTAAAAAGTTTTATAAGACTGCAGTGTTTTTTCACCTTTTTTATGTTGTTAACATGATTAATTATACTGATTGATTTTGAATGTTAAACCAAGTTTGTGTTTTGGGGATAAATCCCAGTTGGTCATGTGTAAAAATCCTCTTTATGTTTTGCTATATTTGACTGGCTAACAGTTTGTTAAGGATTTTTCTCCTGTGTTCATGAAGCACGTTGGCTTATAATTTAATATCCTTTTCTGACTTCAATGTCAGATATTTATGCTGATCTCATTTTTTTCTGGAACATTTTTTGGAAATAAAACTGGAAATGAAACTCATAAAATAAAATTCATAAAATTCTTTCCTGGAAGAGCTGTACAACATTAATATTTTTTTCTTACAAATGCACTGGATAGACTTTCTGGGTCTCAAGTTAATTTATCCACTGTGGATTCCGATTCTGAATCCATTACTGGGTGGGTTAGGCAACAGAAGCCATCGGTCTTGGCTTGGACAAGGTCTGGGTAGGATCACCCCCCATTCTGTATTGTATGTTCCCTAATCACCTTAACATAGTAGAACACCAGTCCTGTTGGATGGCATAACAACCTTATTTAACCTTGACCACTTCCTTAAAGCCCTATCTCCAAATACAGTCCATTCTGAGGTACTGGGGGTTAGGACTTCAACATACCCATGGAAGGGGGCAAATTTAACATATATCAGGGATATTCAGATTTATATCTCTCTGTGTGTGTAAATTTGGTGAATCTTTGTGTCTTGGGTGAGTTTGTATCTTTGAAGGAATTTAATTGACCTCAGCTGTCAAATTTACTCACATGGGTTTTTCATTATATCCTTCTTTTACTGGCTGATGGATCTGTCGCAATGCTCCCTTTCATTCCTAAGGCTCATCGTTTGTGTTTCTGATCTCACTCTAAACTAGGTTTTGTTAGCCATTGGCCGTGACTCCTGTACAAGGAAGATAGGTCTGGGGAAGATTGGTGTCAAAATTAACGAGAAGTAAGTGTGCATGCATCATTCATTGCCTGCACCTGCAAAAGCAGCGGCTTCTACTCAAAAAGGTGTTTCTGCAACGCTCTGCAGTTCCCATTGAATTTCTAAAGGACAGAATTTTAATACTTTGAGTTTATTTGTAATAAGTACAGTGAAACTTTGTACTATCCATGTTTTTCATTAACTAGTAACTCCTTATTCTGTGCCATAAAGAGTACCCCTAAAAACACATGAAAAATTAATTGTGGGAATATATGCACCTAAAGTCTGATTAAGATGTATTTGCATGTCCTTGGTCCGGCAAGGAGAAACTCTTCAAAGCTCTTCGTGTGACGCTGGGGGAAGTCTGAAAATATGCTTCACATTCAAAAACTGGGTGTGGTTTCACCAACCAGAAAGATGTTTTCTTAGGAGCTACGGAAATTCCTATTTCTTTAAGCCATGGGGCTTACTGACAGTTGATGACCTGAGGTGCATGACTCTTGGCGGGAGGTCTTTTCTCTATGTGTTTAAGCTTCTCCTGAATCATGTTAGTCTTCCAGCAGTGTGGAGTTAGTCACAATTACTGTCTTCTTTCCAAAACGTAACAGGACTGGTAAAATACCAGTAAATGATGTGGAACAGACCAACGTGCCCTATGTGTACGCTGTTGGAGACATCCTGGAGGGCAGACTGGAGCTCACGCCTGTTGCCATACATGCGGGTAAGCTGCTGGCACGAAGACTTTTTGGGAGCCGTTTTGAAAAGGTGAGTTTCTTACTGTTGTTTTGATAGACTATCTCTATCCAGAAAAGGCTGAGGCAGCCCTGTCGCTCTCTCTCCATTGAGAGGGGACAGGAGACAAAGGCATTTTTGAGAGCCTGGCCTCCCCTGTCAGCTCTAGGATATGGGGTCAGCGCTGGTCAGGAAGTGGATTGGTGAGCGTTGCAGGGCCTTGGGCAATCAGGAGATACCAAGGTAGTTCGTGTGGTTATAATGGTTTTCTCTAGCTGCGTCTGGAAGAAGAAAGCAAAAGCCTGACGTGGGCATGCTCTCCCAGTTAGCAAACCTGAAGATGTATAGGAGTATGTGGGTGAGAGGACCTCAGCTGGCCGAACTGGGCAGCAGTTCTGATGCAGCTGCATTTCTTCCTGTTCCTGCCAAGGAAAGAGTTGAACTGGCTCAGCTCTCTGCAGAGACTCTGGGCAGTATATGTGTGTGTCAGTTAGATGTCCACCCTTGGCCAGACCATAGGGAACCAGCTGACAGGACTTGGGGGGCATGGAGTGCTGTGGGCAGTGCTGATCCTCGAGGGTTGTGAATGGACAGCAGGATGATCATCACCACTGGCTATCCCCTGCACCCTTTCTCTGCCCTGCCCACAGCTCTCCGTCCACACCACAGTGTTCAGCAGTGTTGCCAACATCTCCACACAGTCCCAGAAGTGTCCCCTTAGTCGGGCAGCTGCCCACAGGTGTGGACCCATGCTCTCATGCTCCCTCAGGATGCACTGCTAGGGAGCGTGTGTGGCCATGGTCTGCAGCTTCCCTGCTATGTGCACACATCTCTAGAGGGGTCTGCTGAAACCATGGACCCCCCCCACCTCTGCCATTTCCCCATGATGGTGCGAGGCAGTCACTCAATCCAACCCACTGGCTGCTTTGCTCACCCTCAAGGGGCACAGTTCTAGCCACCACTGATGTCTCAGCTTCCAGCAAAGCCTTGTGCAGATAGGAAGATGTGTCAGAATGTTTACAGGGCCAACTCCCTCTGCCACCTCGTTTTTCAGACCAGAAGTTGAGGTCTGGGACAACCAGTTCAATTTGTTGGTCAAAACATGACCTCTGCTCTGGGGTCTAGGGTTCACCCCATTTTCCTTTAGTGTGACTTGGAACAGCCTAACAGGCGTATAAGAACTGGTTACATGGCATTGGATTTATTTTCCTGTTACAAATATATGTAACAGATTTTTTCTATTAAAAAGTCACAAAATATGAGAATGTAATTTGTTTCTCTTTCAGTGTGATTATATTAATGTTCCAACTACAGTATTTACCCCCTTGGAATATGGCTGCTGTGGATTGCCTGAAGAGAAAGCTATTGAGAAATACAAAAAAGAGAATTTAGACGTAAGCTTGTATTTTATTGTTTGCTTTTCAAGAATTTCTCCTTCAGTCAACTGTCTTTGCAATCACTTTTTATTATATTGTTTTGCAAGTTTATTGTTATGCTAGAGGGAATTATTTCTATTTTAGGAAAATTAGAAATGTAATGATTGAAAACCCATGTCTCTAGCAGATTATAAAAATGCAGTTGGGGGAAGGGGGACATTTGAGGTACAGGTAGCAAATGGCTACTTGAACCCCTCATACAAGGAAGCACAGATTGTGATGAGCACTTTGGAGAAAGCAGGGCTACCTCAAGGGCTTAGGAAGGGATCCAAACTGGGGATTGGAGACCCAGCTACCCTCTTCCCTTTGCTTGTTGGGGGCTGTGTGGATGTAGGTGCATGTGCATGCATTGCATTTTCTGTGTCCAGGCAGAGTGTTTGCCCCTGGAAGGCACTTTGCAACCAAAATATGACCTTTCTTCTGCTGCCAAGTTTATTTGAGGAGGAACCATTTAACTCATCATTGCCCAGCCTTAATTCCACGTTACTGGACAGAGGTTGGACTGGTTGGAGTAGGGTCAGCTGTACGATCTCTTCCGTTTGGCATGGCAGCAGCTGGGCTTGTACCTGACCCGGGGAGCCCACACCCTCGATGGGCTCTGAGTGGGGAAGGTGGGGGGTTTCTAGGGTTGTCAGTCTGCCAAAAGATGCCCCCCACACACACACCTTTCTTCCCCTTCTCTCCTGTCCTGTCCAGTTTGTAGCCTTATAAATCTTTTTGAATATTGTATTTTGTAGGATGCTTTGATTGTCTTTCCTGCACACCCTTCCAACCTAGGAGAATTGGGGGAAAACGAAGGTTAGAAAGAGTAGGCGGGGGATTATCACTACTTGATGTTTTAAGCAAAAGAGAATTAAAATCTCAGTCTTCTCCCTTGAAGGCATTTTAATTTATTACTGAGAATTTCTTTAAGCCTTAGCACTAATTTCTCTAATTAAATGGCTTAGTGACTTATTAAAAATCTTCTTTACATTTCTGGCATGGGGAAAATATATGATTAAAACTTAATAATGTTATTTTAGGTAGTTATTTTCAATGAGGAATCTGTTTTGGAGGACATTATTTCATCGGTGTTTATAATTAGCTCTTGTAATAATGACCCATTCTTTCTGTAGTGGTGAACTTTTACTTGGATCTGGAAAATTGATGGTAACAATTATAGACTTAACACTCAGTTGTAAGACTTTTTAAAATCAATTAGAAACTAAGAGAGGTAGGCAGGTAAGAGGAAGAATGTAGAAGACTACACTCTGCATAGCTTCATAGGAGGAAAGTTCCCCTAGCTTGGGGCTTACTTTAAGGTCTTTTTCTAAGGTTCATTGCAGATCAATTCACCTCTTTTATTTTTTTATTATTTTGCATGTGACAGGACTGAAAATGTGGACATAGACTTGTCCTAGTTGTGAGTCATTCACAATAGGCAAAAATCAGCCTGATCTCAGGCTTTTCTTAACAGTGGTCAATGCCAAGGACAACAGAATGATGTCAATAAACTTTTAAAGGGAGAAAGAGTCTTTTTTTAAATTAAATGCACAAGGACAGGGAGGATAGGAAAAGAGACTAATGAAATTTGGGTGGGGGGTAGGGGGGGGTGAGGGGGAGTGAAGATAGATGAGTGGTCAATACCTGGCAGACAAAACTTTCTAAACAGGTAAAGGGAGAGTTGAGAAGTTGAGAAACCAGCCTGACACTGCATCATCACGGGCTAGAAAACCAGTGAAGCCATGTTGAATAGGGAAGGTCCCAACTATGAAACATCAAGTGTCTTACCTCTGCAGAACACTTTCTGTACACCGGTAGATGTTTGAAAGGTTATTTTATGGATAGGATATAAACCAAGGGGGCATTAGTTTCACACGAAGACCTGGATGCTTGGTATTCTAGCACAAGACTTAAGTGGACAAATTCTGAGTCTTGAGATGACCTCTCCCACTGAGGTCCCAAACTCCAGCAACCAGCCTTTTCTCATTATTTGGCCAGGGACTGGTGGTTTTATTTCTCAGAGGACTTTAATAAGCCATAAGAAGGACCTAGAGATATGAATAAAGGGTCCCCAAATAAACTTCCCAGTTAATGGAATAGGGGACACCCTTATCTTTACTAGCTATATCTGCAATGACGCTATTTCTAATTAAGATCTCAGACTTAGATACTTGGGGCTAGAACTCTGGCAAATGAATTTTGGGAGGATATAGTTCAATTTATAATAACATAAAAACATAGAAAAGTATGACTCAATCATAGGATAAAAAGAATTTGACAGAAACCATCCAAGAAGCAGCCCAGGGATTAGACATGTTGGATAAGGATGTTAAATAGATTGCTAAATCAGTGTTAAATTAGAGAAATAGTATCTAAAGAAGATACAAATATTGGTAAAGAGATTATAAAAAGGAACCAAAGAGAATTCCTGGAGCTGAAAAGTATAATTATTGAATTAAAAATCTCACTAAAGGAATTCACAGCACACCTAGATGCAGAAAGGAGCAGCATGAACTTGAAAGTAACACGATTGAAATTATCCAGCCTGAGCAGCTGAAAGAAAAGCAAATGAAGAAAATGAAGGGATCCTGAAAAACCTGTGGGACATCGTGAAGCATAACAGTAAATGCATTAAAGAAACCCCAGAAAAAGAGAGAGAATAAGGGACAGGAAAAAATATATGAAGAAATGACGGCTCAAACCTCCCAGATTTGATGAAATTCATGACCTGCACATTCAAGCAGCTCAAGAACACTTAGCAGGGCAACTCAGAGAGTTCCAAATTCACACACACTAACAGTCAGCTGGTTCAAAGCCAAAGAAAAGAGATAATTCTGAAAGCAAGAGGAGAAAAGCAATATTTATGTAATGAGATCTTCAGTAAGACAAGAAAGCCATGGAGGCCAGAAGACAATGGGTAATATACTGAAAAAGAAAAGAAACTGCCAGCCAAGAATTTTATATGTGGGAAAACTATCCTTCAAAAAATGAAAGCGATAAGAATATTTCTAGAAAACAAGCCGAGTAAATTCATCACTACTAGATCTGCCCCAAAGAAATGCTAAAATGCTCCTTTAGGCAGAAATGAAAGGACTCTAGACAAACTGGAAGCTGAGAACAATCTAATTATTAATCCAGCATAATGAGTTTAAACTGTGACCCATGACAATAAGAATATATAGATTGGAGATGGAGATGTATAGAAGCAGTGTGTATACTATTGTAACTATGTTAATATTCAAATTATCTGCTTAAGTGTTAATTGTAACATCCAGAAAACTACCATATTCTATATAGTTCTTAAGAATAGAAAATGAAGTAAGAAGGAAATCAAATGATATACTACAAAGAAGCTAAATGCCAAAAAAAAAGACAATAATGGAGGAGCTGAGGTGTGAAAAACGGACAGAAAATAAACAAATGCAAAGGGAAAGCATCAGTAATCATGTAGAAAGTTATGGATTAAACTCTCCTATGAAAAAAATAGCCTGTGAGATGATTAGAAAACAGAATCCATCAATATACGGTTTGAAGAGATTATAATATAATAACAGATGGAAAGTTCAAGGGTAAAAAAAGTTATAATATGCAAATAATAACAGAAAGCTAGCTGGGGAGTTCATATTATTGTCAGACAAATTAGAATTTAAGCAAAAAATTAAGGTTATAAAAGACAAAGGACATTTTATATTGATTTTAAAATTCAGTAGAACATGAAAATTTTTCCTTAACATAATAAAGACCATATTTTAAAAATAATTTTATTTTTCCTGATTTGAGACAAATTAAGACTGTTACAGGTAAAATTAAGTCTATGGCAACACACTTTAATTCCATAGAAAATTAAACTTACAAAATAATCAGTTTGTTGTGTGACTCAACTGTGAACAGATTGATTTAGAAAAGAATTGCTTTATTAAGATATAATTCATAGAGCATACAGTACACAGTTCAAGTGTACAATTCAGTGGATTTTGGTATAAACTCACAGAGTTATGTAACATTATCACAGTTTCAGAACATTTTCATCACCTGGTCACTCCCTTACTCTCCTGCGCACCCTTACCCTCAGCTTCAGGCAACTTTCAGTCTCTGCAGATTTGAGAAATGCAGGCTTTGCATATAAGGGGAATCATTCAACATATAACCCGTGTCTACTTCTTCCTCACGCATAAATTAGTTTTCCAGATTTTTCTGTGTTGTGCTACGTACCACTGCTTCATTCCTTCTTATTGCTGCAAAATAGTCCTGTTTATGAATAATACATTTTATTTATCCATTCATCGGTTGATGGCCATGTTGTTTTCACTTTTTGTCTGTCTTGAATAAAGCCGCTCTGTGCATTCATATACAAATTCTAGTATAGACATAATGCTATTATTTCCTTGGATTATACACCTAAGAGTAGAATGACTGAGTCATAGGATAACTATGTTTAACTTTTTGAGGAGCTGACAGACTGTCTTTCAAAGTAGCTGCACGACTTTGCACTCTTAGAACAATCTATAAGAATTCCAGTTTCTCCACATTTTCATCAACACTTGTCTTTTGTCTGTCTTTTTGTATTACAGTCCCCTGTAGTGGGTTGAATGGTTACTCCCTAAAACATATGTTTAGAACCTAACTCCTAGAACCTGTGAATGTGGCCTTATTTTAAAAAAAAGGTACCTAGGTAGGAATTACGGGTCTTGAGATGAGATCACCCTGGACTTTCCAGGTGGACCCTATCTGATGATGACTGTCCTTCTAAGAGCCAGCAGAGAAGTTCGTGTAAAGACAGATGCAGAGATTGGAATTCTTAGAATCTGAGAGACACCTGGAGATATCAGCAACTGCGAGAGACAAAGGATTCTCCTTTTAGAGACTTTGGAAGAGTCTGGTCAGATTGACAGTTTGAGTTCAGATTTCTGACCTCTAGAATATAAATTCCTTTGTTTTAGGTCACCAATTTTGTGGCAATTTATTAGAGTAACCCTAGGAGCTACTGTGCCATTTAAGTGGTATCTCATTCTGATTTGGATTTGCCTTTCTCTAATGACTAATGATATGGAGAGTCTTTTCATGTGCTTATTGGCCATTTGCATGTCTTATTTGGAGAAATAACTATTTTAGATCCTTTGCCCTTTAAAAAATTTTCTTATTTCATCTTTTTATTGTTGAGTTCAAAGCATTTTCTATATAGTCCACATTCACATCCCTTATCAGAGAAGTCATTTATAAAAATTTCTACCCATTCTATGGATTATATTTTTGTTTTCTTTGAAGCACAGAAGTCTTGTTTTGATGAAGTTTAGTGTATATTTTTCTGCTCTCACTTGTGCTTTTGGGGAGTCACATCTAATAAATCATTTGCCGAAGCTGAATTGTGAAGATTTATGCCTATGTTTTCTTCTAAGAATTTTGTGATTTTAGCTCTTTCATTGAGTCTGTGGTCCACTTTGAGTTAGTTTTGGTATATTGTATGAAGTTGAGATCCATCTTCCTTCTTTTCCTATGAATGATTTTCCTATGAATGACTTTTACTTAGTCAAGGAAATACTGCTGTTGACTTAGCTCTTCTGCACATAACTGTAACTCAGAGGGTGAGAGGAGGAGGGCATAGGGTTGAGGGGAAATGGTGGAGGAGGCACTGAGTGAGTGATAGGGGCCTGGGAAGGAAGAGAGCTAAATCAAGTCAATCAATAAAGCCCAAAATGAAAGTCAAGTAGTAGTAATCTAAGCATGTTATTTAGAAACATGGAGGTAAAGAACAATAAATAAAAGGTGAAGATGATTGCCTCTAAGAAGACTGAAGTGGGAAGGGAGGGCACAGAGATTGCTGCTTTTTTCAGCAGAACTCTTAAAATCATATCTGTAATTAGTGTGCATAATTTGATAAAAATTAAACAACAGAAAGGACAAGCAAAAATAGGGAGATTCTGGGTAAAGAGAGTAATGGTGGCAGGGGAGAGCAGTCCAATGAGAAATTAAAATTTATGATATGTCAGCCATGACAAAAATTGTGCTATGGTGATGTACAGATGGACAGTAACCAAGTGAAAAAGAACATGAAATACAGACACTGATTCAAATGCTTAGAAGAATTAGTACGTGATAAAGTCTGTATTTTAAGCTCAGTGAGAACAGATCTTTATTTAAGGGTGATGAAATAAATGGACAGCTATTCAGGAAAAAGGTGAAGTAGAATCTATACTTTACACCCACTTTGAAACAGGAGGATCAAAGACTTACATAAAATCTTCAGAGTACTAGAAGGAAAAAAGACACTTAACAAAAACCAGGGCAAGGAGGAAAGGGCGTGGGAGTACTCGTTTTCTTGTTCTTTGTAGCAGAGAGCCAAGGCCTTGTCAGAAACAGACTCAAGGTTTAAAAATCATGTTTAAAACCTCAGCGTTTTCACATCTCTTTTCTTAAGCTTAAGAGGTATATTTTAGGAAATAGTATCTTAAAGAAATACTTATCGAAATGGTGCAGAGATTGAAAGGTTTATATTTAAATATGGGGAAGAGTTTTATGCAGTTTTAATTATATTTAAACATAGTTAAATATGAATTTAGTGTTTTTATTACAAGTAATTAAAACTATGATACCTTTGAAATAAAAATTTCATTTTTAACTATGGCTGTATCAGCAATTCGTGCTTCCCTAATATTTAAAATGGTTATTTCTAGAAAGTGGGGTTTTTGTTTTTGTTTTTGTTTTAACTCTCTGAATTTCTGCACTTCATTCTTCTTATAACAAGAAGATATAAAGTTATATAGCTATAAAAGCTATAAAAATATAAAGATTAAAAAAACTTATCACTTTTATTAAAAACAAAAACATTCAAAATATAAAATACAAAATCCAAGTAAAGAGCAAAGGACCCATAGTTACATGCCTCTAGTGTGAAATAGACGTGAGCGCACACAGCTAGCCCTGGCACTGGACTTTGTCACCTTCTCCATGGTGTGTGTGGCAGGTAGTGTAGCCCTATGACCCCAATGGGGGCCTCTGTGCTCTGCTCTGTCTCCAGAGGCTGTGCGCCATGGAGCAGCCTCAGCCATGCACAGGGCTGGAGGGCTTCCAGGCAGCATGTAATGTTCCTAATATCTTTGAATCCTAGGCCTGCTTTATTTTTTCTGCCTTTCCTAGATTTGGTGTGGATGTGGGTCATATAGGCAGGTTGTATCTGAGCAGGATCTCAGGCCTTGTTTGCCTCTGCACTGGGTGCTTGGCCTGCAGTCAGTGCTCCATGTTGGGAAATGGAGGAAGCATGTTGGAAAATGCCTGCAAGGTTTGTCTGGTTTGTTTGGTTTGTTTTGTTTTGATTCACAGTAGAGCAAAACAAAAATTGGACTTTTGCAACTGATAGATAGCTCTAGCCCAGAAGCTCTCATCAGGTACATAAAGATGGAACCGAGGCACTTTAGATTCTCAAACGCATCACCAAGAGTGGTTTTCATGGATACTAACTTTGGCCCCTTTCTTCTTTCAGGTGTTTCATACTTTGTTTTGGCCTCTTGAATGGACGGTGGCCGGCAGGGACAACAATACCTGTTACGCAAAGATCATCTGCAACAAATTCGACAACGTATGTAATCAGATTAGAAACGGAAATGCTGGGGTTTTAAAATGCAGCTTTTAGTCTAAAGATGGGCTTTAAAGACACCTTTGTAAACGGGCTGAGTCAGAGGCCTCCGGAAGGGGGTGCTTCACCCACAGCCCCGTGTCCCCCGACTTCCTGCCGCTGGGAAAGTTCCCTCCCGTCCCTGCCAGGCCGCTCCCAGCTGTTGTTTTCTCTAGGGTGTAGGGAAGCGGGGATGGCCGCTGCTGGAAAGTGTAGGGCACCTCTACTGCTGATGGTTAGACCAAAAGAACAGGCCCTGATGAATAAAACACTGATAGGAGGACCGTCTGAAAGGCGGCGCTCCGCCGTGTGTGGTTGGAAACACCCTCTCCTGGCCCCTCTGCTCACCTCAACCTCCAACCTGCAGCCCCCAGGGCCCAGCTCCCTGACCACCCTGTCGGGCCCCCTCAGCTTGCTCCTGCCGGGGACCTCAGCCGCTCCCCAGAGCTGGGCTCTGGCTCGGCTTGCGGGGTTGCTGTCGAGCACCATCGCGTCATACTAATGGCCTCCTTGGTGCCTTGGGCACATCGCTTGTTCTAGTAAATTTGAGTGCA
>PVHY01031673.1:0-12467 GCA_004024945.1 Uropsilus gracilis | reverse complement strand
TCCAGATCTGCTGTGCTAGCGGCTTGGATGATTTGATCTTGTTTTTCCTTTCTTTGTGCAGTTGTATCTGGTTTATGCGACACCCGTTCCTTTACCGGCAGCATCAGCACTTCTTTCTGCTCAGCAATAAAATATTCAAGCCCTTGGCACAAGCAGCACTGCAGAGACAAAGGTAGAGACCCCCAGGGGAGGGACTGTGGCAGGGATGCGCCTTCACCCGCTCCTTAGGAGAGCTGCACCAGCTAGTACACAGAACCCCAGACGCATGAAGAAGCGCTGGAGCCACAACAGTCAACGCCTCAAAGCAGTTGGTCCCTGGATCCACAACAGTCGATGCCCCAAAGCAGTTGGTCCCAAGATGGATAAACCAGAAGCCACCAGAATTGCACCAAATTCGCTTGTCTGGTGGGATGTGAAGCTCAGAGCAATCAGTTGTCCTTAGGAGCCAGGGGCAAAGGGGGCTTTCCCAAGAAGCGTGACTGTGAGAACCCTTCTAGAAAGACATCCAGTGCATGCTCATTCCCATGAGAGGCTACTGGGCCTCAAAGAGCTGGATCAGGGGCCGGGCACGGTGGCTCGTGCCTGTAAGCTTCAGCCTATGAAGCGGCTGGGGCTAGGGATCGCGGTTCGAGTCCTGCCAGGGCCCGTAGCGAGACCTAGTCCCAAAAAAACAGCTGGGCGTGGTGGCACGCGGCTGTCATCCCAGCTACCTGGGAAGCTGAGCCTGGGGATTGCTTGAGTCTGTGGTACCCCGGGCAACGAGAGCCTGCGGTTCCACAGGCAAAAATAGCGAGACGTAGTCTCAAAAAAAAAAAAAAAAAAGAGGTGGATCAGGAGTCACTTTAAAGCTGTGGGAAGCAGCGTCGTCGTGGGTCTTTATTGGCTCAACTCCAGGGGCATCTCTGCTTCGATCATGAAGTCTATTTGCTGTGTGGCCTGAGGCAAGTAACTTAACCTCTCTGAGCCTTGGGCTCCTTTGTACATTGCACGTGCACGATGGGTGATAAATTCGGTTTCTCTGGCTGCTCTTCTCCCATACCCAGGGTCCTTGTGTCATGTCATGGAGGAAATACACGTCATGAGTTGGCTTGAACTCGCCTCTGCATGTTCAGGATCAGACTTAGAGGACTGCGAGCTAAATGGCGGAGGGGAAATCCTGAGATAGTAAAGACAGGCCCCTGCAGCAGAGTCTAGAACAGTCTCCGACTCTACTCCAGCTATGCCAATTCCCTCAACAACCTCCCAGTCTGATCGCTTCCACGTCTCGCTGTTGATAGCTGTGACACGACCTGCAACTAACCACCCTCACACAGAAAGCCCCGCGAGCTGGGCACTCACTGGCCCATCTGAGAGATGAGGGAACCAAAACTCAGCTCGGCCGACATGCAGAGAGTGCGTGGATGGCGGAAGAAGGGTCCTGGGGTACTGGCCCGAGCCTGAGTGACTAAGCCTGGTCTCGCCACCACTCGCCTGGGACTTCCCGGTGAGCTTGGGCTGCGAAAAGATGCTCTGGAGCCGCGCACACATTCGGGGTCCACTCAGCAGCTATCCACCCAGCACCTGTTCCAGGCCAGGCACCCCATTGGACTGACAGCGAACGGGGAGCCTGGAGATCCCAGCCCCTCAGGAGCAGTGGCGCGGTTCAGCAGGACGAACCGTGGCTGGACCGCAGGCGAGGCGCTGGCCCGTGGGGCTCCCCAGTTGTCTGTCCTGTAGCGGCCGCCCTGGGGTGGGGGGATGGGAGGTAACAGCGTCACGGGTGGAGCGGGAGAAAACTGTGTTCAAGCCGCATCCACAGACTTACTGCGAACTGGAAGGTGTGACTGAGCGCGAAAACGCTGGACTATGAAATGGAAACGGAATCACGGCCACAAATCACCGCTGAGGCTCAGGACAGGCGGAAGGTGTCTGCATAGCGTTTAGCCGGAAGACGGGTGAGTGCAGGAGCAGGAGGAGAACCGCGCATTTCCACGTCCACCCAGGGCATCCATCTCCGTAGAGCGCGGCCCTCGGCAGGGAGTGCTTTGAATGCTCGTGGCTCTGAATATTTACTCATTCGTTCGGAAGGTGACTTGCTCTGTCCGACCGAGGGGCTAAGCCAGACCCAGTCTCAGCACGGCAGGGGAGAGGGGGCTGGGACACACACCAGGATCATTTCTCGGCACTGTGACACGGGCAGGTCTGCAGGCTCCGAAAGAGGGAAACGATTCGAGCCAGGCGTGGTGGCACGCACCTGTAATCCAAGCGCTGGGAGGCAAGAGGCCTGGGATCGTTTGAGTTACCGTGGGCAACATAGCAAGACCTGGTCACCAAAAAAAAAGAGGGAAATGATTCGTTTCCGCCTTGAGGAACCTGCTAAGTTTCCTGGAAGGGGAGGTGCATGAAGTGGGTCTTGAGGGCAACTACAATACTTGAGGTCAAGAGGGAGTGGGGCATCTAGACAAGAGGTGGCAGGGTGCCAAGCCGGGGAGCATGGCCAGTGTGAGATCTGGGGGGCGCACGGATGGTGGGGGGAGGCTTTCTCTACCTCTGCATAACTGATATTTGGGGCACACAGTTCTGGGGGGGGCGTCCTGTGCTGTTAAGAGAACAGCCCATGAAATTGCCCTGGGTATCAAGATCACACGCCCTCCTTAGGACAACAGCGATGTCTCCAAGTGTCTCGAAATCAGCCCCAGTTGGGGACCGCTGAGCTGCACGTGTTAACAGCAGGCTGGGACAGACTGGAAAGTCACACTATAATTTTAGGACATCAGAGCATCAGCGGCATTGTTTATTACACAGAACGGAGGGGCCATTTTTATCTTTTAGGATGATCCATCCATCTACTGTTGAGGGGTGCTCTGGGGCGGGGAGGGTGAAGAGATGGAAGGCAGGAAAATAGCCCTGCTGGTGAGGGGCAGAAAAGGCGCTAGGATCCAAGGTCACGGCAGCCAGCGTGAAAGGACATTGATTTGAGCGACTTTTATAACCAAGAATCCACAGAAGTGGGGGAAAGAGAATGAGGACTCACGGAACCGCTTGACTATGGATGCAAGGAGAGCTACCCCACAAGCAAGGTACAAACGAGCAACCTCAAGCTGGTAGATACACTGTCTCACACATCCTGTGTCATCCATGTAGCACATCCTGGAATTTAAAACAAACAGTAATAACAGTCAGGCCAGGCACAGTCCTGGCTAATAAGCACTGGACAGATGTGAGCTGTCTCACTAAGTAGTGGAGCTAGAGACATTACCTCCATTTTAAAGAGGAGAAAGCTGGTTCTTAGAGAGTTCTAAGCTTTTTAATAAATATGAGTCGGGTATAAACCCAGGTCTGTTTCTCCTTGAGGCCTTGAGGCCAGGATCTTTTTGGGTTTTTTTGTTTGGATTTTTTTTTTTTTTGGAGACTAGGTCTTACTATGTTGCCTGGGGTACTATAGACTCAAGTTGTCCAGGGTACCATAGACTCAAGCAATCCCCAGCCTCAGCCTCCCAGGTAGCTGGGATTACAGGTGCTCACCACAGTACCCAGCTGCTTTTTTGAGACCAGGTCTTGCTATGTTGTCCAGGGTAGTCTCAAACCCAAGAATTCAAGCGATCCCAAGCCTCTTGCCTCCCAGAGCTTGGAATGCAGGCACATGCCACCATGCCGGGCTTGAGGCTTAACAGCACTCTGCCGTTTCCTTCCAAAGATTCCAGAAGCAAAGAACACTCCCTAATCTAGGTTCACATGGTCAGCGTAGGAGAAGGGAGGAGAGTGGAAGTGAAGAGCTTAAACTGTCTTAACTTTTCATTACACTTCAGTCATTAGGAGACCGGCAGCCACTTACCATAGGGATGTTAACACCTGGGAGGCTCAGGTCTGACCTAAGAGCCATCCTTCCCCACTCCACTGTGAAGCCTATTTTGCTTTTGTTTTTGTTTCTCCTTAAACTTTAGCTTCTATTCTGCATCTAAAACCGCTTGCCGAATGATCTGCCTCTCAGACCAGCCCCTAAGCCACCTTGGGGGGATGGGGCGATCACAGGTCCCAGGAAGAGGAAGAGGAAGACCCAGGCCCTAGGAAGGACAGCACTGTACAGAGCAGGGAGAGATGAGGAAGGGAGGAAGGGAGGGAAGGAAAGCAGGAAGGAAGGGTAGGAAAGAAGGGAGGAGGAAAGGAAGGAGGGAAGGGAGGAAGGAAGGAAGGGAGGAGGAAAGGAAGGAAAGAAGGAAGGAAGGGAGGAAGGGAGGGAGGAGGAAAGGAAAGAGGGAAGAAGGAAGGGAGGAAGGAAGGAAGGAAGGAAGGAAGGAAGGAAGGAAGGAAGGAAGGAAGGAAGGAAGGAAGGAAGGAAGGAAGGCAGGCAAGCTACTGAAAATCTGTCAACAGAGTGCCATGTCCTTATCCTACAATCTCATTCACCATCTTACTCACTTGCCAACTGCTTCTAATGTCTCCCCAACCTCCTCAGGTCCCCCAGACTTACCCCACCTCCTCCCACCTTCAGGTTTTTTGCTTACCCTCTGACCTGCAGGGCGAGTACTCCACAACTTCTCCCTCCCACCCAAGTCACTCCTCTGTGAGTGCAATACCACCTCCTCCAGGCAGTCCTCCCCACTGCCCAAGTCTGGAAACAGATGCTACTCCATACTCCCAGAGAACGCTGGAGTCACCCTCACACAGCGCTCCCCACAGCCAGGGGCCAAGTCTGACTTGGTGAATGAATAGTTCTACTGGTACAGCCATGCCCTTCTTCAGCATGTATCTAAGATGGCACCCCAACTGCCACAGCAGTCCCGGAGCGTGAGCAACAGCCTGCAACCTAGAGTACACTGGCTGGCCCTTTGCAGAAAGAGCCACTGACCTCTGCACTGGAAGCTGGACTTTCTGAAGACAGGACTGCCTTGATTGTCAATGAACTGTTGTCAGCAGCCAGCACCCAGCCTGGAAGAGAAATTTAGGTTTGTTGTTGTAAATTATCTCTTTATTAACTAAAGAAAGCTTTGTGAGCACGTGCTCTTTTTTAAAACAAATATCCTAAATCAGGGAGGCCACGAACTTGGTTAGAGTGGTCAGGTGCGCCCCCTCAGAGGAGGCAGCCGCTTCTGGAAGAGCGCACGCATGCACATACACACGCATGCACATGCACATACATACACACACTGGTCTAGGAGTCGAATGATTAATCAGCAGCTGGTGTCTTGGTTGTAGAAGACCCCACGCAGACAGAGGTTTGATTAATATAACTTCCTGTTAACTTCCTATGATTTTTCCTTGAACACTTTTCCCCTACAATGTCTTAAACAATAACATTCAGCTGTTGGATGAAATCTGAATTTTATCCCCCTATTGATGATTGAGTCAACCATATTATTTTTTTTTTTGAGGCTTGGAAAAGGGGAAGGGGAGTCAAGTTGGTATTTATTACCTGCAAAGAATCAGTATGAGTTCAGCTCCTCAAACTGCCACCACCATTAAAACACTAAGTAACCTTCACCTCACTTGTCTGTTCAGTGAGTCAGCGCTCCTTTTCCAGGAGCTGTTCACAGGTCATTGCTTCCATGAAACCATCAGGCACCTCCCAGATGCCTTTCCCAAACTCTAATAGCATTTTCTCCTCCCTGCATTACAGTCACTTCTCAGACGTGCTTGCATTTCTGCGTATAGCACTGAGACCATGAGCTCCCAGAAGAGTTCACTCTCCTTGACTCCCAAGCGCAAAGCAAGTGTTCAACAAGCATTTATGGAAAGGTGGAAATAATCAATGAATAAGGAAGAACGGGAAAGAAGGTTGGAGCAAATGCAAGAAGCTAGACCAGTGGGTAGGTGAATGGATGAATGGATTGGTGGGTAGATGTGATAGAGGGGCTGTGGTGAAATTGGGGTGTCGTGGGCCCCAGCATCTGCATTAGAATGGCAGCCATTGTGTCCTGGTGGGCGGAGACGGGAAGGCCAAGACGGGAAGGCCAAGACTTGGAGAAGGGAAGCCAAGACTTTTTGTGATAGGATTAGGAGATTAGGGAGGAGACTGGGACAAAACACCTGGAGGGGAGAGAGAAGGGGTAGAACAGAGAGAGCAGAGGAACAGGAGGGGTTAACTTCCAGGTGCAGGAGGAGGCAGGACCCAGGCCCTAGCCTGAACCAGGACTGAGAAGCCTGGGGAAGGATGTTGGAAAAGCTGTGACTCGCGTAAGCTGGTTGGAAATTTGGTACTTGAAAACTTGGTTTAACTTTGAAACTATGAAGCTTGAAAATTGTCCTGAAAGCTGAAGAGAATTTGCTGTGCTGCTGTTTTCATCATGGGACATCTGAAGTGGTTGCTGCTGCTCGATCAAGTGAGTCCTGCTACTTTCCGGACCACTTTGGAGTTGGAGCTGAAAAAATGCCAGAGCTGTGTCTTTTGGGGATAAATGAAGACATCATCCTGGCTTTCTTCATTCAATTTGAATCTCCTGCTTTTGAAGAAGGATCGACAATGGCAATTTGGCTTTTTCTGGCTTAAAGCGAGTGAAGCTGTGTCTCTGAAGAAGGAGCAATGACGCCATCTTGGCTTCTTCATCTGGTTTGAAAGTGTGTCAGCTGCCATTTTGTGGATGCACATGGCTATTGCGGCCATGTGCTCTTTGGACTAGAGACTGGCTGTGTGGTAAGATCACCAAAGGGGTTCCTTGTACCCTCCAGGGGCTTTTGTTTGCTTTGCCCTTTTAATAAGTAAATCTGTTTTTTGCCTCCTTTTAAGGTTATGTGGCCTTGCGTGGGCTGGGGGGAACCTGGTGTGTGGTGGTTTTAAAGGGCCAGCTGCTCCCCCTTGTAAGTTTGGTTAAACACCCCATTTTGCCTGTTGGATATCAGATGGATAAATAGATAAATGGGTGGCTAGATGGTGGGTGGGTATATGATGGATGGATGGATGATGTAAGGATGGATAGATGGATGGGTGGGTGGGTGGGTGGGTGGGTGGGTGGATGGATGGGTGGATTTATCATGGATGATGTAAGGATGGATGAATGGGTGGGTGGGTGGATGGATGGATTGAGTGGGTAAGTGGAGAAACAGGTTGAATTGGGTTGAACAGGTTGAATTCAGGTTGAAGCGACCAGTTAAACTTACAAAGGAAGTAAAGGCACCCCTCAGATTGCTCAACAGCTCATTCTCCCCTGAGGACTACCCATACACCTTTCCTGCCCCCACACAGGGGATCCTCTCCTCCAAGTTAAGGTCACAGCCCTGGAGAATTTCTCCCCAAGCTCTCCCTACCTCTCTTTATCATTAGCTCGTTCTGCTTCCCTAGAGGCTGTCTAGCTCTCCCTGACTCA
The DNA here is from genome assembly GCA_004024945.1 of Uropsilus gracilis. Taxonomy (NCBI): domain Eukaryota; kingdom Metazoa; phylum Chordata; class Mammalia; order Eulipotyphla; family Talpidae; genus Uropsilus; species Uropsilus gracilis. The sequence continues at coordinate 5,187 of PVHY01031673.1, read as the reverse complement.
CCAAGTCAGCTTTGCCCAAGGATCTAAGAGGGCAAAGGGGACTTTGTTCATGGGAAGAAGCAGATGGCTAGCTTCCAGCCCCCAGGGGACCGGAGGGAGGCCACCTGCTCACCATGATGGGCCTAATTAGAGCAGATGCTTTGCTCAGTGACTTCCGGCGTGGGGTTCCCCTCCCCCACTCCTGCGCTGGAGCACAGCAGGGAGGCAAGACTGCAAGTGCTTGCTCTCCTCGCTCGCTCCTCTCTCTTCCTCTCTCTCAAAGTCTCAGGTCTCTGGCTCCGAAGCACCTCCCTGGGCTCTGGTCTTTCGGTTCCAGACCCCACATTAACCTGAAGAAGCAGACCCCTTTCTCAGGAGTAGCCCCCGAGGCCCCAAGCTCTGGGGAACACGGACCTAAAGCCTTTGCGGTAGGCCGGAAGCACCACTTTGAAGACGGGAAATTAAGGGCACTAGCAGTAACGTGCCAGGTTCACAATCTGGAAGGCAGGTTTCTAGACCCCGACCTCGTCCACAGGTGAATACACTCGCTACTACCCCACCTCCAGATGGAGACCCCTGGATGAAGCCCACCAGCACGTCCAAGGGAGCTGCCCCATTTCCAGCTCATTGAGCATTCAGCACCAGCACCGCTGATTAGAGCTTTGATTGTGATGCTGAGATCATTTTTAGTTCCAACACTGAGCACTTTAGTATCAGGTGGGTATTAGCCAACGGGGACTGAAGAGATATTGTAAGCAAATCCTGCCGGAAGATTGTCTCCTACACACACACACTCACACACACATATGCTCACATACGCTAACATGCACCCACACACACGTGCAGACATACACTCACATACACAAGTACACACACACACATCTCTCTCTTGCTTAGTTTTAATCAGATTGACCCAGATTGATGTGAAAATTTCCCAGACCCAGACTCAGTTTCTCTCTTGATGACAGTGAAAGTCACAAGGTGTTTCGGAGAAGGGTCTTCAAGAGACGGCCTGCGAGCGAAGCCAGCGTTGGCCCCTCCAGAAACTGCAGGTAACCAAGACCTTGACCGAAATGAGAGCCAGTGGCCAGAGTGGGTACTGCCAAGTGGAAGGAACACACGTTTGGGATCCCAGTTCTGTTCCAATCTAGCTGTGTTACATTGGGCACCTCACCCACTTCCCTGAGCTCCCACGCCAATCTCACCCATAAGCCCCAGCTCAGTCCTTTCTTGGCTCCGTAGACAAATGGCGTTTCCCCACAGAGCAATCAAGCACCTTGATTTAAAAGCCCTTGTCTGTCTGATTTAAAAGCCCTTGATGTCTTCCTATTTGACTTGGAACAAAGCCCACATGCGAGAAACAAAGCCCCAGCGAAGGCCTTCGCCCCCTGACTTTGGCCAGGCCTGGCCGTGGGTTAGGCTCGGCTGTGTGTAAGAGAAACTGAAGTCCCCTGCGCAGCTGACCAGCAGGGGGTGATGCTTCTTACCAGACGAGAAGCCCAACAAGGGTCCAGATCAGCTCCAAAAGTCTTGGTGGCCCAGTCTCCCGCTCTCCTTCCTCTGGCCTCCTCACGGCCCCAAGACGGCAGCCCCACCTCTGAGCTCCAAGCTCCAGGCAGGGAAAAGCCGAGGAAGCAAAGGAGAAAAGGCAGATGCCAACTGGCGCTGCCCCTCTTCACCAGGACAGAGGCCACGTCCACTGGAATTGCTGCTCAGAAGGCCTGAGACGTGCCAGCTGGAGCTTTAAGAGATGTAACGCAAGTATCCCTCTAGTGACGCAAGCATCCAGTTCATGACATAAGCATTCTGCTCATGACGTAAGCATCCCACTCGTGACGCCACCATCCCATGGTGACGCCAGCATCCTGTTCTTGATGCCAACTATAGTGCCAGCATGTCAGATCTGGTGGGGTCTTCATTGGCCAAGGCAGTTACACAGACACACCAGGCAGGGCAGGACAAGGAGGCAGCGAGCCCCTCGGTTATCTCCCTACTCTTTCTCCCTCCTTTTTTTCTCTCTGGCATTTTCTTCACATACCCTCTTTGCTGTGCTCGCCTCTCTCCTCCCCTCTGCCCTCCCCCCAGGGTGACGCCTCCCTCTCTCCCTCACCTGCCAGGACCAGGTGAGCCCACTCAGGCGTGCACACACCCGCTGGGCCGCTATGGACCATCATGGGGAGGGCGCAGCACACAGGTGCCAGTTGCAGAGGCTGATGGTGGGAAGATCCTGACCACTCACTCACCCGAGAGGCACTGGGCAAACAGGCTTCTTGGAGGAACACTTGGAAAGGCAGGCTACCCTGGCCTGGCTCTGGCCCACTAGTCAGAGCTGCAGGGTCCGGCCGCCAGCAAGCTGATGCGTCCTTGCATTTCAAAGACGAGGGAACAGGAAACACAGAGGTGACGTGACTTGCGCGAGCCCCACGCCCCACAGCTTGCAGGTGCATCGGCAAAGACTGTGACCCAGGAGCGCTTCGGAAACAAACGAATCTCAGTGGCAAAGTGGCAAATTTCCCCTGGAATAAAGGCAAAGGGCCTCTCTCAAACAGCCCCCCGAAATGAAAAGCCGCACCCTGGTGGGCATGCCTCCTGGAGCTGGAGGGCAGCCAGGGGACGGAGAGAGAGCCTGCAGGGTGTGCGGGCAGCAGGGTGGCGGTGGCGGCGGCTGGCTGGGTCATTCATCACAGCATGGAAAGAGCTACATGTGGGCCGAGCAGAAATCTAACCCCAGCTCATTTCCATGAGAACTGACCCGAGCGTCATTACACGAAGTCATTTCCACTAACACAACGCTGAGCGTGTCCGCGAACGGGGAGTAGACTTCCTGCCCCGTAAGGGGGATTTGCACACACATCAGGTGGCCCCACTTCAGCCCCACCTCCCGCCCTGGAAGTCAGGGGAGCAGCTTTGTGGTTTTTTTCAATGTTTGCCTAAATGCTAGAGCTGCTGCATAGAGGCTGCTGGGAAACTAGGGTCTGGGACTGTTTCCTTGTTTGTTTAATTTAAATAATTCATTTTTATATATAATTCACATCTTTGCATTCCCTGGGGTTCACTCACCACCTCCCCTCCCGGACCGTTCCCACCCATCCTCCCTCCCCCAGTTGTGTACTTTGGTTTGGTTGTTAGCGTGTTTTGACTTTTCTCCCTGGCCTTTTGTTTGTATTTCCTATGCCCCATATGTTAGTGAAACCATTTGGATTCTGTCTTTTCTTTCTGACTTGTTTCTGCTAATATGATTCCTTCTAGGTACATCCATGTTATTTGTCATTTTTGATTGATGAGTAATATTCCACTGTGTATACAGACCACATCTTTTTCACCCTCTCGTGTGTCTTGGACATTTGGGTTGTTTCCACGTCCTTGCAATTATAAACAGTGCTGCAGTAAACATCTGGGCACAGGTGTCCGGGTACTGAGATTCCCAGAAGGATGATTGCTGGGTCAAATGGTAGTTCCATTTCCATTAGTTTGAGGGTCCTCCACACAGCTTTCCACAGTGGCTGGACCATTTTCCATCCCCACCCAGCAGTGTAAGAGTGTTCCTTTCCCTCCACATCCACACTTGTTGCCCGTTCTTTTGGACGTGGGCCATTCTTCCTGGTGTAAGATGGAATCTCACCGTGGTTTTGCTTTGCATCTCCCTGCTGGCTAGTGACGTTGGGCAATTTTTTCATGGGCCTGTGTTTACGCGAGATTAGGGCCTCAGATCTAGATTCACTGTGTGTCATCTCAAATCGGGGGCTCCTGTGCGCTGCCCACCAGCACAGGGTGGAGCTGAGCGGTCCAGGCGTGCAAAGGACTTGGGCGGAAATGAGAGAGAAGACCTGGAGGAGGCGCTCAGAGCAGGGGGACAGGTGTCTCGCACCTGTGTCTTAGACGGGATGACCTGGGAGGAGACACTTGGAAGAGACACTCAGTTGAGAGAGCGGGGGAAGGCCAACAGTGCAGTTTCATCTTGACTCTGCTTTGTTTTGGCTCCTTCCAGACTCCCTGGGTCTTCTGGCCCCTCTGCTGTGGGTCTCCCCAGAAGGGGCCTTAGGCTGGCAAGCTTGTAGGCCTCAGTGGCCCCGTTGGGCTGGGCATTGACCAACCCACAGAGACGGGTCTCTCATTTAGAGACGATTCTTTCTCTCCACCCTATTGCACACGAATCCTAGTCAAGCTCTTCCCTGTTGAAGCACTTGTGCCCCGAAACTGTGTTTTGTCCTGATGCCACAGACAGCAGAACCTTCAGCGGGTACAAGGTTTGGGGGTCCCAGGCTGGCCCGCCTTCGGCTGCTAATAGCTTTGCCCCCGTAGCTGTGTGAACTTCGTCACTGAGCTTCTCTTCCCCGAGCAGCTACTTTCCACCGAGAGTCTTTCCAGCTCGTGTGGTTGTTGACTGAAGAACAGACGTCAGCGCGCAGCACGGGGTAAACTTTGTGATGAGGGACACGTGGTGAGGGTCACATGATGAGGAGCAGCTGCCCATCAAGCGAGCCAACTGCCCGGGGACCAGCCTGTGACGCCGGGGCCACACCCACTCGGCCAGGGAGCCTCCCGGGCGGAAAACGTGAACATGTGCACATTCCTGTTAGCGCGACATCTGTCCCCAGCGCGGAGCTTCCCGCAGCCTCGAGCTGGCCCCAATTTCTCAAGCAAGCAAAGACAGTGTTCCCCACCCCCACGCCCCCCCCCCCCCCCCCCCGCCCATCACACAGGCTTCCTGGGCCACAGGTCTGCAGCTAATTCCGCTACGTCAGACGGTGGGAGAAGCTTCTGCATGACGTCACTCCCATGTGGGCGCGGAAAAGGAAGGAACTTGTAGGAAAAAGGGCCCAGGCGCGTGGGTTAGCCGAGGCGGGGGTGGGACGGGGCGCATCCCGAGGAAGGAAAGAGACCCAGCGCAGGGCTGAGGAACCCCCATGACGGCAGGTGTCTCGACTGGAGCGTCTGGCCGGACCCTCTGCCGGACCCCTCCGCGTCTGACGCTCAGCACCTGACGCCTCTGCGCCAGAGGGCCACCTCCGCCCCTGACACCTCCGCCCCCGCACCTGACCCCCCACCCCACCCCCGCGCCTGACGCTCCGCTGGCCGGCTCCTGCGGGGCTGCCGCACCCATGTGCAGCTGGGCCGCGGTGCTCGGAGCGGAGCCGCACGGGGTGACTTCACGACCCGAGTGGGCGGGTCCCGGGAGACCCAGCGGCAGGTGCGCGTGGGCCCTCC
>PVHY01031672.1:0-12460 GCA_004024945.1 Uropsilus gracilis | reverse complement strand
TTTTTTTTTTTTTTTTTTTTTTTTTTTTTTTTTTTTTTTTTTTTTTTTTTTTTTTTTTTTTTTTTTTTTTTTTTTTTTTTTTTTTTTTTTTTTTTTTTTTTTTTTTTTTTTTTTTTTTTTTTTTAAGAGATTAGGTCTCGCTATGTTGACCAGGTTTGTCTCAAACCCACGGACTCTAGTGATTCCTAGCCTCAGCCTCCCAGGTAACTGGGAGTACAGGTGCATGCCACCACACCCGATTATTTTTTTGAGACTAGGTCTCCCTGTGTTGCCCGGGGTTGTCTTGAACCCATGAACTCAAGTGATGCCCAGTCTCAGCCTCCTTGGTAACTGGGACTACAGGCACCTGGCTCCATTTTTATTTGATCTGTTTTTCCACTTGTTATTCTAATACCTAATATATAATAATTTTTGATTACTATTACTTTGCTGTGTAATATGAAGTCTAAGCGCTTTACATGGCCATTCTTTTTTCTCAGAATTTCTTTGACTGTTTGGGGTCCAGGCAAATTTCAGTAATGTTTACTCTATTTCCTTGACAAATCGTTTTGGAATTTTGATAGGGATTTTATGTAATCTGTATGTTTCTTTAGGTAAGATGACCTTTTTAACAGTGTTAATGCTTCAGTCCATAAGCATGAAATATTTTTCCACTTCTGTGTGTCTTTTATATATTTAATAGTGTCATAGTCTTCATTGTTCAGACTTCATACCTCCTTTATCAGGTTTATTTCCAGATACTTAATTAGTTTTCTTTGATGTGATTATAAATGGGATTGTTCCCTGCATTTCTTTAAGTTCCTTCTTTGCATATAGGGATACAACAGACTCTTATATATGATTTTATAGCCTGTCACTCTATGTGCTGATGTGTTTTGTTTCTAATACTTTAGTGGAGTCTCTGGATTTTCTGCATATATTATCATACTCTGCACATGGTCATAATTTTATTTCTTCTTTTCCAGTTTGGATTCCTTTTATACCTTTCTTTTGCCTGATTGCTCTAGGTAAAACTTCTAATACTGTGTTGAGTCATAATGGTGTAATTGGACATACTTATCCTGTACCTGTTCTTAGAAGGAAAGTTTCAATTTTTCACCATTGAGTTTGATGTTAGCTATTGGTTTGTCTCATATAGCTTTACTGTGTTGAAGTACGCTTTTTCTATCCTCATTTGAGAGTTATCATAAACGCATGTTCCAGAGCCTTGTTAAATGCTTTCCCTGTATCTATTGAGATGACCATACAGATGATGATTCTTGACTAAACAGAAAAAACTTCTTGTATACCTAGTACTATGCTGATGGCTGAAGGGAATATACGAGAAGGCCCTGTGGGCCAGGCCAGTGGCGCGTGCCTTTAATCACAGCCTACAAAGTGAGAGACCAAGGCTAGAAACGCTTGAGTCCATGGGTTCAAGACCCGCCCTGGGCAACATAGTGAGATCTAGTCTCAAAAAATAGGTGGAGTGGTGGCACTGCCTGTAATGCTAGCTACTGGGAGGCTGAGGCTGGGGATCACTTGAGTCCATGGTACCCTGGGCAACATGAGCCTGTGGTTCCCAAGCAACAAAGCGAGACCTAGTCTCAAAAAAAAAAAAGAGAGAGAGAGAAGGCAAGGCCCTGTGCTCAGGTAACCAAGCCTGATTGCAGCAATAGAGCTTTTGTGGTGGAACCAGTGTTACATCCAGAAAGGCTTTGGAGCTTAAAGAAGTGAGAGACCAGTGCAGCCCCACATGGTATGGTAGCCACATTGAGGAGATGGAACAGATCTTGAAGGAATCAGAAGACACAAAGAAGGTAAAGATGAGGGCGAATTCTGAAAGAAAGCCACATGACCAGTGAGTGGAGCATAAGAGAAATGGAAACAAGTGTGTTCATTGGATTGAAATGGGATATAATAGTGCTGAGCCTTACAAGTGCAGCTATGGAGATGTTTTTGTTCAGCTGTTATATGTTTAGGTATCCATTTTTATGTCTCAGGTATAGAGAAATCATTCGACTGTGTTGAAGGAGTAAACATATTTTTTGTTTTGGTGAAAATAGGTTGGAGAAATTAGAGTAACAGAATGATCTAGTATTTCAGAGCCTTGACATTGAAGTGACAATTGCAAATTATTTTCTTTTAGCTATTATTTCTCTTTTATTTACTTTAGAGAAAATGATACATTCTGTAGCCAAAACTCTAAAAAGTAGAGAGGATATAAATGTAGTTTAAAAAAAAAATTTCCTTTCATGTTTGTCCCCCAGCTGCCCTGTTTTCTTGCTAGAGGCAAAGTTATGACTTCATAGGGTGCAATTCTGGAAATTGTCTCTGCAGAAACAAACAAATTTGTTTATGCATTTTTTAAGAAATGCAATTTTAAAATAATCTATGTACTCTGCCCTTTGTTTTTTCATTTAATATATCATGAAGGTTGTTGCATGTTATCCTTGAAGTAGTTTCTCTTCCTCTTTATGGCTACAAAATATTTCATCAAGTGACTGTACTTTAATTGATTTAATTAGTCCATTAGTAGCCATTTAGGGTTTTTCCAGCCTCTTGCTATTATAAGCAGTACCTTATAAGAGTATTATATTATATTATATATATATTATATTATATTATATATTATATATATTATATTATATTATATTACATTACATTACATTACATTACATTATATTATATTATATTATATTATTATATATCTGCTATTATAAGAGGTACACAATAGTAAAAAGAATGACAGTTTCAGGCGGGGCATGGTGACTTGTGCCTGTGAGCTTCAGCCTATGAAGCGGGGCTAGGGATCTCGGTTTGAGTTCCACCTGGGGCCCATAGCGAGACCTAGTTCCAAAAAATAGCTGGGCATGGTGGCGCGCGCCTGTAATCCCAGCTCCCTGGGAAGGTGAGGCTGGGGATTGCTTGAGTCTGTGGTACCCCGAGCAATGAGAGCCTGCGGTTCCATAGGCAAAAATAGTGAGACCTAGTCTCAAAAAAAAAGTTTCAATATCTATGACTACATCTGTTAAATAAATTCCTAGAGCCGGGCACTGTGGCGCGGCCTTTAAGCGCAGCTACAGAGCAAAGCTGAGACTAGGAATCACTTTGAGTCTGTGATTCGAGACCCAAGACCCACTGGGGCAGCCTAGTGAAACCTAGTCTCAAAAAATAGCTAGCGTTGTGATATGTGCCTGTAATCCCAGCTTCCTGGGAAGCTGAGGCTGGGCATCGCTTGTGTCCATGGTACCCCTGGCAAAATAGCAAGACCTAGTCTAAAACAAACAAACAAACAAATTCCTAGAATGCAATTACAGGCCCAAAACTTGCATAGTGTATACGATATTGTCTACTCTAAAGTGACAAAGATGACAGCAATTTCCTTGCCAGTGTTGTGGGGCACTCTGACCAGCAATGTGTCACCATACTTTGGATCATTATATAAGTGAAAAACAGTATCTTGGCATAGTTTTAATATTTGTTTTAGATTGAGCATATTTGCCTATGTTCAAGAACTATTTGTATTTACTTTGTGAAAATTGTCCATGTTCATGTTCGTTAGTCAACTGGTTTTTTCTTAATGATTTGTAGGATTTTTTTTTACTTTTTTTAGCATACTAGGATAATTGCCCTGTGTTGGTGGTATGATTTGCAAAAAATTGGCAAGGTGACTTTTTTTTTTTTTTTTTGAGATTAGGACTCGTTACATTTGCCTGTGGAACCACAGGCTCACGTTGCCCAGGGTACCACAGACTCAAGCAATCCCCAGCCTCAGCTTCCCAGGTAGCTAGGATTACAGGAATATACCACCATGCCCGCTATTTTTTTAGGACTAGGTCTCCCTACATGCCCCCGGTGGGACTTGAACCATGATCCCTAGCCCCGGCCGTGGCTTCCTAGGCTGCCACCTACAGGCATGTGCCACCATGCCCGGCCAGCAAGGTGGTTTTTAAAGCTTCAGTAGGGGAAAGGTGTCACTGAGTGGAAAAGTTAAAAGTGAAGAAACTGCCAGGCACGGTGGCTCGTGCCTGTAAGCTTCAGCCTATGAAGCAGCTGGGGCTAGGGATCAAGGTTCGAGTCCCGCTTGGGGCAACACCACTAGACCTAGTCCCAAAAAATAGCTGGGCGTGGTGGCATGCGCTTGTAATCCCAGCTACTTAGGAAGCTGAGGCTGGGGATTGCTTGAGTTTGTGGTACCCCAGGCAACGTGAACCTGCGGTTCCATTGGCAAATAGCGAGACCTAGTCTCCAAAAAAAAAAAAATTTAAGTCTAGTTTTTATTATTAAGATCAGATCAAACAGTTTTCCCTTATAGTTTCTTATAGTTGACATCACTGGAATTCATTCCTTTTTTTTTTTTTAATGAGAAAAGATGTGATATTTAAGCTGTCATCATCACCTTTGGGAAGCTGCTAAGTATGTGAGAGGTTGACCCTGGTCTGTTTTACAGCCTGAAAATGTGTCTACCGGTTACTCTCCACCATGTAACAAGGACAGCAGTGCTCTTCTGGCTTTTAGAGGAATTCAGGTACATATTACCCACACCCCAGTTCCTCCTGAAATGCAAGCTCTTATTGCAAATGCTGTGTGGTGCCAGGTACTGGGGACCCTGGCTAGCATCCACCCTGGCCTCAACACAAGGGGTGTCAGGGTCAAACATGCAAAACAACCTCTGTCTAATAACATAGCTGTTAAAATGAAGTAGGGGAATATATATCCAAATGTAAAGTACAGGGGAAGAGCACAGAACCACCAGTTTGATTGAGTCGTGTGCATCTTGCTTGTTTACTATTCAAGGAGGGCATACGCTTTTCCCCACGGCTCCCACACTTTGCACCACAGGTTGTTTTCCAAGTGATTGCCTTTTTAGAGTGACTTTATTCAACCCATCAAGGAAGACTAGATCGTCTGGCCTTCAGGAACTTTCAGGACAGCTTGTTATGTTTGAGTGAATGGAGGGATGCGGATTCCTCCCTCTCACTAAAGGTCAACTGGCCCTGCAGATCTCAGAGTTGAAGAACCATGGCATCCTCCAGGCCCTGACAACTGAAGCTAATGGATGGCAGTCAGCTGGTAAGGTACCCTGAGGGTCCTAGGAGCCTGGGTGGGACCCAACTCCAGAGCTCTCTTTGACTACATTATCTATTTCCAATATCTCTCACCACCTGTCTTACAGTTTTACAGGATTATCATTTTTTAAATTTTTTTATTGATTATATATATATATATATATCTTTTTCTTACATCATTGTACACTCCAAAGTTCTCCCACCACATATCAACCCATGAGCCATCACCATGATCCTTTGTACTCATCCCTCCCCTGATTTTACCCTCCCTCTCTCCTACTCCTTTACTGTATGCTTTAGTTCTGTTAGCAGCTTACTAGCATTAACATTTTCTTGTCTTTTGTTTGGTTTCTCTATATCCCACATATAAGTCAGACCATCTGGTATTTATCATTTTTTCAATAAAAAATTAAAATCCACACATCAGAGTAGATGTCAAGAGATCTAAGATCTGTATTCTTTTTTTCTTTTTTTTTTTTTTTTTTTGAGACAAGGTCTTGCTATTTTTGCCCAGGAACCTCAGGCTCCCATTGCCCGTGGTACCACAGACTCAAGCAATCCCCAGTCTCAGCTTCCCAGGTAGCTGGGATTACAGGCACGCACCACCACACCCAGCTATTTTTTGGAATTAGGTCTCGCTGTGTTGCCCTGAGCAGGATTCGGACTGCCATCCCTAGCCCTAGCCGCTAGAAAAGCTATCTGACTACTCACCACCCCATCTTACCCCCTATACCTCCCTTCCTTTTGTGTGTGTGCTTTTCTTTACCTATCAAACATCTGTTGAGCACCCATGTAGGGTGGTGTTCTGGGCTGGGGAGAACCTGCCCTTGTTAGCTACTGGAGAGACAGTAAGGCCCTGTGATAAGCACTGAAAGTTTGGGTCTCTCCCCAGGGGATGGGCCCTAATCTGAATTTAGAAGCTCAGAGAAGGCATCCAGTGAGGGTGGAAGCAGAGTTAATTGTAGGGTGAGAGGCACCTGCACCAGAGGGGTCGGGACTGAAGAGGAGAGCACCTGGGTGTTGGCACCAGGAGCCTTGCCTTGCAGAGGGGGTAAAGATGGAGGTGGAGTAACTGCAGGCTGTTCTGTATGCCCCATGGTGGAGCTAGAGAGGGAAAAGGATTTGGATTGTCCAGGTACTTAGACGCTGTGCTGCAGAGTCTGGTTTCTATCTTGAGAGTTATGGCGAATCCCTGGAGGGTTATGAGCAGAGAGATTACTTCAGATCTGCTTTGGGGAAGGTCACTTTGGCAGCTGTGTGAAGAGAGTATTAGAGGGCAACAAGAACCAAGGTGGGCAGACAAGGCTGGCGTCTGCTACAAAGATCCGGACATATATCTTAAAGGGTCTCTGTTTCTCACTTGTTGCAGTTGTGAGCACAGAGGTGCTCAGAGCCCAAGAAGAATGGGAGGCCGTGGACAGCATCCTGCCAGAGACAGGTAACTGTGGGAATCGTGCTCTCGCCATCCCCCCATCTGCTGCAGGCACTATCCACATGTGTGATTGATATTTCTGTGACTCTGGGCTTAGGAGACAATTCCTGGGTCATCTCATTTTAGCTACATGACGTAGAATAAAATCTGTTCTCCGAATCCAGAAATGATGGCATTCTACCTCTGGAGGAAATGGGGTTGGATGCCATGGAGCAAGGGCTGCATCTGCCCAGCCCTGAGAGAAAACAGGGAAGGACCTTGGTCAGGGGCAGCTTCTGGAGGGAGAGGAGGTTAGGACGAAGCATGGAGCTGGAGCCCCTGCATGAGGTGTTAAACAGGGAAGTCCCTGGCGATGGCAGACTCTGTGGCTGGGTAAAAACTGTGTCTCATCCCTTTCTAAGAGGTTTGGATGGAGTGACGCAAGGATAGAACTGGGGCCATATCTAGCCCAAGCCCCACTTGAGCTCTGGAAAGGTATCATGGTGAACTGTCAGCCATCACCCATATTGCTGACTGATAAGCTAATTCCCTGGGGACTGCCACAAAAGATAAAGAGGGGATCTCAAGCACAGGATGTGAGAAGGGGCAAAGTAGAAAATAGGACAAACCCTTCACCCAGTGCCATGCTCCTACAGGATACCGCCTCCAGGCAGTGACCAGCCCCTCACAGAGGAGTGGAATTAAACCCCCTCCTGTGCCTTCTCACTACAGAGGTTGGCCTAGCAAGCTTCTGAAGAGCCCAATCTAAAAAGGGAGTCAGATTATGGCAGCCCCTTGAAAGAGGATTCGCTGTAGCTGTCTGATGTTTGTAGCTGGAAGCTAGTGCCTGGCTTAGGGATGATAATCAGAAGGTCCTCAGTAAACATCTGCTGACAGAATGACTTCCATTGCAAACTCTGCATGTCTTCTCTTTTGCCACAGGGACACAGGGCAGCTCAGACCAACCTGGTCAGCTGGTCTCCTTCAGTGAGGCACTACAGCATTTCCAAACGGCGGACCTCTCGTCCTTCAAGGTATACGAGCAGGAAGGTTTGAGGTCTCAGGCAAAGCACCTTCCCAGTATCAAAGTCTCTGTCCTACCAGATGGGACAGTGGGCAAGCAGGATAGAAGCTTCCAATTGAGGGCCCTGTCTCCCCTTGGAAATCTTGGGACATAATATCCTGAATGGCCAGCGACCTATACTCTGTGCAGTGCCCCGTGATCTTTCTGGGACTGTGTCCCCAAACCTTTTGTGGCCCTGCCATACAGAAGCATGTGTAGCTTGTCCTGCTCCTCTCTCCTAGGGAGGCGGAAGTCTGCAACCAAATGCTAGGTCATACCGTACGGGAGCAAGACCCCCTGTGCTTGTGTCTAGAGAGCCACAGGGCTGCTGTCGAACCAGAGCTATTCGGGAGTTTTGAAAATCAGTGTGGCTGGAAAAAGAAGGAATTTTTTTTAAGCAATGAGGTCTCGCTGTCTTGCCCAGGGTTGTATTGAACCCGTGGACTCAAGTGATCCCTAGCCTCAGCCTCCCAGATAGCTGGAATTTCAGGTGTGTGCCACCACACCCAGCTGGAAGAGAGGGAATTTTGAGGAGAATAAAAGCTAGCAAGCTTTCTGGGTCATCTTGAGGGGCCAGTAGTAAATATAGAGAAATGTGATTTTAGATCTTCAAACTAAAACCTGCCTCAGCTTCTGTCTGTAGCTTTTCTCTGGTAGCAGTTGTGGCATTCCTCAACTGTGGGAAAGAGACTTTCAAGATTAAAATATCTCTTAGGACGATAGAAAATGGGCATATCTCTGATGAACAAGATGTATTCTGTTGTTTTGTCTGGCAAAGGAGATGATGATGTGTTACAAATGGTAATTTTCTTGCCTGTGGTAGAAAAATAAAATTGAGTATTGGAGTAAAAAAGATAATAATGAAAAATAAACCTGCCTCAAGAGGCCATACAGACAAGAGTTAACTCCGTTTGCACAACCCGGATGCCAGCAGCTTCCAATATCAAACTATTCAAAGTCTGTGGCAGTGGCCCAAGCAATGAGAAGTCAGCATGATGTGGCTTAGGGAGCTGACTGTAGTGTGGAAGAAAGGCACCCACTCTTTCTCAGAGGTACCTACCTCCGAGAAAATCCTCACTCGGCTCCCCACTGCTTCTCTCTCTCTGGAAGAGAGTGGGCAGCTCTACTTTAAAATGTATGTCCTTCACAGAGACACAAGACAGGCATACAAAAGGTGGAAGCTCTTGTGCTGGGAAGTCTGGCCTGACTTTTGTCAGATGGCAGTGTGTGCGGTGGAGGTGGAGGTAGGATGGGTCCTCAAAGCTAGCCACATCTAACTCCTTTGGGAGGCAGTCATTAGGCAATTCTAACTAGTTCTGGAAAAGCCCAGAGTACCAAACACAGACATCTGACTGATGATGCCTATTCCTGGAAAACTCTCTTTCTGCTTACAAAGAACCTGGGAACTAGAAGAACTTGTCTCCAGAAATGCAAGAGAGACTTCGCTGTGGGCCCAGGGACAAGCCATTGGTTGAGAGAAATTACTCTGTCTGCCAGAATGATCCTGTCCTGATCCTGAGAATCAGCATGAATTAAATTCATTAAGTGAATTAAATTCATTAAAGAGATGAACCCTACACTCTGAATTAGCTGCGTTCATTTCTTTCACTACTGCAACTTCCTTCCCAGAAAAGAATCCAGCCAACTATTCGAAGGACAGGATTTGCTGCCCTCCGGCATCGCCTCTTTGGGCCTCCCAAGCTCCACCAGGGGCTCTGTGAGGAAAGGGATTTCGTCCTGACCATTGCTCAGTGTGAGTGTGTGGGCGTTGTCACTAGGCAGTCTCTGCAAACAGGCACAGAGCATGTGTGCCCACCCTGTTGCTGAGGCAGAGCCGGGCATCTTACATGTACCATGTTGGGAGAGACAGCAGGAGCTGTGGGGTAAGAATGGGGGGGGTTGGGGTGCCTTGCCCACAGTTCACGCTCTCTTGGCTCTCTGTTCTCTGCGAAGCCCAGCGGGGCCACCCTACAGAGAATGTGGGTATGTTTTGGGACAGGTGGCCTGGATAGCCAAGACCCAATGCATGGCCGAGTCCTGCAGACCATCTACAAGAAGCTGACTGGCTCCAAATTTGACTGTGCCCTGCATGGAAACCACTGGGAAGACCTGGGCTTTCAGGGTAAGAGAGAGGAATGGTTCAGCTTTTCTTTGACCCCTGCATTAGAGGACTTACGTGAGAACCCCATCAGTCCCCTTCTAGCCATGCTGGCACCACGGGGAAGCACGATTTCAGAAAAGGGTACAGTAACTACAAAAGTCCCAAGGTGGAGCATGCTTACTCTGAGTGGGGCAGGAGAAAGCTCACTTCTGACACGGTGGGCTGTTGTAAAACATTTCCTCTAAGGAAGATGCAGTAATGAAGTGGTATGATTTGGCATCTAGTTCTTTCTTTTTCCTCTTTGAATAGAAAAATTTGTTTGAGTAGAAGGAAATGATTTTGAGTAGAAGGAAATCTATTTTTTGAGTAGAAGGAAATGATTTCACCTGTCCTCTGATTATGCTATTTTTTCAGGATCATCAGATTGTGTAAAATTCCCCATAAAATAGGGAAATAAATCTTTATTGAAAAAGACTACTCATAATTAATTAGTCTATTTAAACTCCTTTGAAAATCCCAATTTTCAGCTGTTATTACTTACTTTTTTCAGTCTGAACTTTCTTCACTCTTGTGGGGCTCTGCAGACACTGATGCTAGGTGTTCATTACTATTCCACAGGTCCCAGACATTGTCCATTTGGGGGCAATTTTCCTTATAGCTCATAGCTTTCTAATGCTTTATTTTGTTTTTTTCTCATTGCTCAGAATTGTTAAACTGGGGCCGGGCATAGTGGCTCAGGCCTGTAAGCTTCAGCCAATGAAGTGGCCAGGGCTAGGGATCACGGTTCGAGTCCCGTCTGGGGCCCAGTAGCGAAACCTAGTTCCAAAAAAATAGCTGGGTGTGGTGGTGTGCGCCTGTCATCCCAGCTACCTGGGAAGGTGAGGCTGGGGATTGCTTGAGTTTGTGGTACCCTGGGCAACGAGAGCCTACGGTTCCACGGGCAAAAATAGTGAGACCTAGTCTCAAAAAAAAAAAAAATTGTTAAACTGTTTTTTTTGTTCCATCTTCATATTCACTGATTCTTTTCTCTGATTCTATCTGCTGTTGAGCAACCTGGTCAGTTTTTCTATTTTAGTCGTTATAATTTTTCCATCTAAGGTTTCTATTTGTTTCATTATGTTTTATATTCCTTTAGTGAAGTTTTCAATTTTTGCATATTTTTCAGTGTGTTTATAATCATTCTCAAAGGCATTTTTTAGCTACAATAGCTTACTGTTACTGCACAAATTACCACAATTTTACTGGCATGAAACAGCATAGACTTACTGTCTTCTAGTTTTATACTTCACTGGGGAAGATCAAGGTGTCACAGTGCTTGATTCCTTCTTGGAGGCTGCAGGGAAAAAAATCCATTTCCTTATCTTTTCCCTTTTCATCAAAACCAGGAATATTCTATTTCTCTGAACCTGACTCAGACCTCATATTTCCTCTGACTCTGTGCTTCTGTTCTCCTCTTTCACTTTCTCATTATGTTTGACCCACCCACATAACGAAAATAATCTTCCTAGCTGCTGATCAGCAATCTGAATTTACTTGCTGTCTTAATTCCTTTTTTTGCCATGAAACATAACATTCATACTTCTGAGGATTTAGATATAGATATCTTTGAGGAGCATGGGAGCATTATTCTGCCTGTGACAGCTGCCTTAAAATCCTGTCCAAAATCCAATATCTGTGTTATTTTAGTGTTGATGTGCTATAAAATATTATTCTCTCTTTTCACTCAAATTGAAATTTTCCTTGGTGTAGCAAGTGATTTTTTTTTTTAAATTGAAGTAACATTGGTTTATATCATTGTGTTTTAGAAGTATAGGTCTCACCTATTGCACCCTCCATCAAAGTACCCATAGTCCACCACCAGTCTATTCTGCTCCCTCCCCACTAACAAATGATTTTTCAGTTTTGGCATTGCATAATGATATCTAAATCTTTAAATCCTCTATTTTGAGAAGTTTCTCTGACACCTAGCCAGTGGGAAGGGGAGGAGGTGCCATTGCTGCCAGGTGAGGGTAGAATTTGACCTCTGCTGATACCACTGGGAGAGGCAGGGGTGCCTCCTTAGTATACCCATGGAGTATAGCAGAGTAGTTGGGGCACTTCTAAGCAGCAGGGGTAAAGGCCCCAGTCCCTCACTTCTCTGACACTACTGATGTGGAGTTATTGGTCCCTTGTTACAACCAGGCAAGGATGGAAATCCAGGCACCCCAGTTGGTCAAAAACTGAGGTAATGAAATCCTTGAAGCTCACGGAAGCTGGCTCACCATCACTCTCATTTTCCTCGTGGTTTCTGTTACAGGAGCAAATCCAGGCACAGACTTGAGAGGAGCTGGCTTCCTTGCCCTCCTGCATCTTCTGTACCTGGTGATGGATTCAAAGACTTTACTGATGGCTCAGGAGATTTTCCGCCTGTCTCATCACCATATCCAGGTGGGAAGCCAGGAAAGAGAGGGCCACGGAGCTAGGGCCTGGATGCAGGGCTCTCCAGCACAGCCAGAAGGGCCTCTCATTGCTGAAACTGAGGGCTAATGGGTAGTCTGCTCAGGCTGCACTACCGGTGTCATGGAAGACTGAGACGTCTTTGTGGAGCCGGAAGATTCTTTCAAGCTCAACACTGTCAAATACAATCTTTGCTGTGACAGAAATGTTCTCCATCTGCACTGTAAAACACTAGCTACTAAGCACAAGAGGCTGTTGAGGTTTTGAAATGTGACTAGTATGATGAAGGAGGTGAATTTTTTATTTTATTTAATGTTTAATTAATTTAAGTAGCTAAATATGGCCAGTAGCTGCCATGCTGAATGGCACAGTTAGACATCATAGTGTAATGGGTTTTT
>PVHY01031671.1:0-12466 GCA_004024945.1 Uropsilus gracilis | reverse complement strand
GAGGGAGGGAGGGAGGGAGGGAAAGCCCTGGGAACTTGAGTTTTCCAAGCATAAGCATTGCCAACACCTTCACATCATTCTCTGTGTCAAACGCTGTTTGAATCTTGTACAAGTACTAAAGTGTTAGTTCTCCTTCGTGACTCGACCAAGCCCATGTTTTGATGGCCAACGTCTCCATTTCACAGTAAGAAAACTGAGGCATGGAGAGTTATGTGCAGAGTCACATGACTGGGGAGGGCAGGACCCGGGTGTGAGGGGAGCCCAGGGTCTGGGGGCACAGTCCACCCTCATGGACATCCTGCCAGGCTTCATGCTATGGAGACTGGGACAGACCAGATCACTCTATCCCCAGGAGTTTTATCCTAGAAAATATGAACTGTGTCAAGCGCTCAGGAGAGAAGTCCAGGGAATGCTGCTAACAAAGAAAGCACTGAGAAGTTGTTACTTTGTTTGTTTGCTGAGCTTGTTATTTCTTCTAAAATACTTGGTGAGAAGAAGCAGGGAGCTGGAGAGCCCTGAACTGAACTGGAAGGGGAAGAGCTTCAATCCCAGCCAGGCTATTGATCTGGGGTTCCATCTTGGACACCAGGAAACTTTCTGAATCTCAGTTTCCTCGTCTGATAAAACAGTCCCTACCTCGATGCACCACATAGGGACAGCACAAGTGTCCAGTCAATGGTGCCTCTTTTTCCTTCCCTCTGCCAGAGGGGTGGCCTCCAGGGGGAGGAAGGGACCCCTGTTCTCTGGCCAGGAGCCTTGAGCCTGATGGACTGTCAGGGAGCTGTGCTCTTATTACTCTTATTTTTGGCCTGCTCTGATAAGCTGCTGAACGTTTGCCTAATTGGTGCAGAGGGAAAAGGAGACAGACCTTGACTACAAAGTATCTAAAGATACCTCCTCCAGGTCATACTTTGGCCAAACTTGAACAGTCTTAGACTAAACTTGCTTAAGCTGGTCTCCTGGTAAAAATATGCTTGTAACCATGTGACCCTGGATCAACATTTATTTTGTTCCTGCTTGCTACAGTTTTATATAAAAGTCTGGCTCTAAATAAATTCAGGTGCCACAGTCCAGAGAGAGGCTGTGAACCACTTCTCTTGGAGAATTCTTGACTCAACTATCATCCTTACCCTCCCCCTCGGGACCACTGGATCACCATGCGGCTGGCTTGCAGACAATGGACCATCAGTGAAGGATGGTTTCTGAAATCAGGAGTCATTAGTGGAATGAATGACTAAGGCTAGCGGATGCTCCAGCTCCACAGCCAGAGAGAATTCCCAGCAAGGGGCCTGCCAACCTCCTAATTTGGCCTTTCCTGGGTCTCCAGCAGTCCTCCCAGGCCTCCAGGGTGCAGGCATACCTACCATTTTAGAACTTGAATCTGCTAAGTCTCTATAATCCTTTCTCTCTCTCTCAATAGACACACATTACTAGATCTACACACATAGATTGAAGCCGTGACCCCAATATGGGCAGTGTATTTGTTCATAAAATGTAGGCATTGCATTAGCTGTATCTGAGAAAACACAGAGGTAAAAGAGGCCTAAACAGAATTAAGGGGACTTTTACTTTGTTGCAAATTCCAGGTGTGGACCCTGGAAGAGAGAATATCACCTAGAGGTCGTGTGGAGGGAAATTAGAGCCTTTGGCTTTTAGGTGGAAAAGAAGATATAAAAAGAAAAGGAGCAGAGACTAGAGACAAAGACTTTTGGAGAGAGGAGAAAAGAGAATGGCAGGTGGGTAGAGTAACTCAAGTGACCAGGCTGGCAGAAGCCCCCTGGAAGAGTGAGCTGGAGGTGGCGAGGAGCCATGGAGGCCGGCAGAAGAGTGGCTGGAGTGGAGAGTGTGGCACCGCAGCAAGGCGGCAGAGTGAGCTGGTACCTGGAGATGGCCAGGGATTTGGAAAGCTGATCTGTGCAGCAGCAATTGTGGAAGAAGTTTGCAGAACCTTGGAGAAGTGGAGCAGCTCGGAACACTGGAGAGAGAAGACACAGAGAAGACGCTAGAGAAGGACTGGACTTTGCAGAGTGCCTGCCTCAGGTGTGGTGGGGCAAAGTACACCATCATAAACATGTGTCTTTGGGACCTTTGGGACTGAGAATGGTGACTGGGGTAAGATGACTGCCACTTGTGGCTTTGAGGACGTCTTGTCTCCCTGTTACCATCCCCTTGTAAATAAAATCCCTTGTTCAACTGCATTTTGAGTGGCAGCTGCTATGCGCGGGGTGATGCGACCCTATGGCTTGTTGGTTAGCGGCTTCTGACCTTTTCCTCCCCATATCAAGATGACTGAGAGATGATAGATGATCGATAGATACATGATGGATTGATCAAGCAGTCAACCAAGAGACATCCATTGATTCTGCTTCTCTGCAGACCTGTGACCAAGGCCCTCAGCAACGTTTCTCCTCCACCAGGGGAGCTGAAACCCCTGAATCACAGCAAGTGACATCCAGGACAGATCTCTTTCTCCTCTCTCCCTGGCCAGCCCACGAGCTTCCTGAGCAAAGGGTTCTCTTTCCTGACCTGGTATCCTTTGTACGGGGTGCCAAAAATAGATAAGAGATCTGCCTTAGATAAAGGATACCTTTATCTATTCTCGTCCATCTCTGCCACACTAGAGATGGTCCTGGCAAGTCTCTTATCTGTGCTGGCAGCCTCCTAACCTCCTAGGATGGATCCACCAGAGACACATCCTTGAAAGATAAAGGTGCTTCCCCCACAGGTGTTTTTCTGCTGGATAATGAATCCCTCATCTTCCTACCCCATGTGCTACACACCCCAGGATCTTGATTTTACTTTCCCTACTTCCCTGTTGTGACCGTTCATTGTGACCATTCCAGGGCATTTAAGGGGCTTGGAACCGCTAATAAACGACTTAGCACATGCTCACCGAGTCCTGGTCTGCAACTGTCACAGACCGTTTCAATAGCTCCTGTTCTTCTTTTTCCCACCCGCAACTCCCAACTCTTTGTGCCTTCCCAGCAAAACGCCAGGCTCAGGGGACCTGAACTACCTGTCTGAGCTGGCAAGCTGCAGAAACAAGTGTGTCTGGTTTCTGCCTTCCGGACGACCCACGAGCTGGTGCTACCTGCCAGGGGAGGTGGGAGCTACAATGGCTGGAAGCCCCATGCATGTTCGGTCGGTCGGTGGTGGCTGGGAGGGGCTGAATAAGCCCCTGCCAGGAGTATCAGTGGTTCATTCGTTTCCTGGAAGTCTCTGTTTTCACACTCCACGCTCAACACACCAGCAGCGACAGGGACCTCCTTGTCTGTCAGTGACCTGTCTGCCCCTTCCCACCTGCATCTGTGCTCCGGCCTCCTCTGTGGTCTCTAGCTTCAGTGAAGGTTCGTTCTGAGAATGGATCCAGGCACTCCCTGTGCCCGCACCTGGAAGCGCTGGTATGCCACAGGCTGGCATCCTGCAGACTCCCAAAGGGAGTGTCCACCGTTGCGTTCAGCCACGCTGCTGGGAAGACCACACCAAGATAGTGATGTTGACCCAAGGGCCCCAGGAGTCGGAAGGGCCCGTGAATGCCCTGCCACGCATCCCACGTGTCCTCAGCGACTGGCCTGGGCAGGTGCTTGTAGGTGATGGCTTCAGGGAGCCCCCCCTCTGCCCCTGCGGTGTGGCAGGGACTCTGACAGAGGGGGCGGGACGGCTCTCTTCTCACTGGCAGCTCTACAGAATTACACTGAGGAAGCTGTGAGGGGCTGTTGTGCTCCCAAAGGGGCACCCTGACCTTCCACTCAGCCTTGGTTTCCTCTTCGTTCCCCAGGACGCTAAGTGGATGGCCCTGTGCCGGCCATCCTGGGGAGCCGGGAGCCCCAAATGACCAAGGCGCTCTCACCAGAGAACTCTGGGGTTGCTCCTTGGTCACCCGACCTGCCTCTCGGGTCCTCAGACACTGTTGCCTGACCTCCAAGCCCTTGACCTCCAGGAGGGCTTTTTCAGACAGTGGAGCAAAACTCTTCTGGGGGAGCCCCTACTCCCCAGATGAATCAGAGTGGATGACCAGCTGGGGCTACCGGGTCCTGTGGGCAGGTCTGGGGTCCAGTCTGCTTCTAGAGCCTCTGAAGACACACGGTTAGTGGGCGGGGACGCACGATAAGCAGGGGAGGACACATGGTTAGCGGGGGGGATGACACACGGTTAGCAGGGGGAGACACACGGTTAGCGGGCGGGGATACACGGTTAGCGGGCAGGGGGGATGTACGGTTAGTGCAGGGAGGATGCATGGTTAGGGGTGGGGGATGCATGGTTAGCGGGCGGGGACGCACGGTTAGTTGACACATGGTTAGTAGTCAGGGACACATGGCTAGCGGACAGGGACACACAGTGGGTGGGGACACATGGTTAGCAGGGGGGATGCACGGTTATTAGGTGGGGACACAGTTAGCAAGGGGGACACACGGTTAGCAGGGGGGACTCATGGTTAGTAGGTGCGGACATGGTTAGCAGGCGGGACGCATGGTTAGCAGAAAGGATGCACGGTTAGCGGGCAGGGATGCGCGGTTAGTAGGCGGGGACAGGAAACTGACTCAAAACTGAGAAAACAGCTGGAGGCTGGTGTGGCTTAGTGGAGGGTGCCTGAGCCATAGTCTCAGCAGGTCAGGCACCAGCGGTGAGCTCCGCACCCCGAGAATGCTCATGATGCTGTTCTTTCCTGTTGCTGTCTGTCTCCATCCATCCATCCATTCATCCATCCTCCATTCATCCATCCATCCATCCATCCATCCACTCATTCATCCCCTCCAACCCACTTAACCATCATCCATTCATCCATCCATCCATCCATCCATCCATCCATCCATCCATCCATCCATCCATCCATCCATCCATCCATCCAGTCTAGCTAGCTAGCTATTCTGTCAATCTGTCTCCCTATCTACCTACCCATCTATCTAACCATCTAACTATCCATCCATCTAAATATTTATATCTCCAAACCCCCACCCTCCCTGCCTCCAAATATATAAGTGGTTATCCCAAGAAGATAAAAGTTCAGGAATTCTTTAAAAAGTAAATATAGCTGGCCGGGCATGGTGGATTGTGCCTGTAAGCTTCAACCTATGAAGCGGCTGGGGCTAGGGATTGCGGTTCGAGTCCCGCCTGGGGCCCGTAGCAAGATTTAGTTCCAAAAAAAAATACAGCTGGGCGTGGTGGCACGCACCTGTAATCCCAGCTACCTGGGAAGCTGAGGCTGGGGGTTCCTTGATTCTGTGGTACCCGGGGCAACGTGAGCCTGTGGTTCCACGGGCAAAAATAACAAGACCTAGTCTCACCAAAAAAAAAAAAAAAAAAAAGTAAATATGGCTATTTACCCATGTACCTATGTATCTATCAGTTATCTATTTATGGTTCTATATTTAAATATTTTTTAACGTCCAGAGTGTTTTCAGTGTCGTGGTCTAAAGCAGCAAATCTTCAGTCATCTCCCAAATGGCGTTGCACTTGCAGACAGCCAAAGGGCTGAATGGACGGAGCCGCGAGAGCAATGCACACACTGGATTGTGGGGCCCCACGAAGAGTGTGCAGGAGCCGAGGGCAGGGAGATGGGTGTGGGGGCTGGAGCGACTGCAGCTTCTTTTGGTCCAGAAGCTCTGTGGAGAAGAGGGGGTCCCACCAGGCATGTGGGAGTGCTGCGGAGACCACAATGGTCTGTGTTTCTGCCCCTCCCCCACTGGGGTGGGGGCCTCTGGAAGGCAGGAGGACCCCAGCACCCTGAGCAGGAGTCAGCACTGGACTGGCTGCACCCCGAGAGGGCGGCTTCGGATGTCACATCGGGACATAGGTCCCGGGGGAGACCAGGGGCCTGCATCTCCTGACCCCTCGGAGGGTGGCAGTCTCCTAACGCCAGCTGCCTGACGTTGGCCGCGGCTCCTGGCTGCACCCAGAAGCCCAGGCTCTGCTCCTGGCCCCCCATGCTCATTAGGAGGGTACCCAGAGCAAGCCACCCAACTGCTTGCCCCTCCCCCTATCCCTCCCCCCACCAGTGGGTGAGGATAGTCACACCTGCCTCATTGACGTTTTGACAGCAGGGGACACCCCCCCACCCCCACCCCACCCGTGGGCTGCTGGTAGCTAGGAGCAACTGAAACTCTCCATGGACTCATAAGCCCCTCGGACACCCCCATCTCCTCTCCTGGTTCCCCTTTTCTTGTGCTTCACACCCTCTGAGCTTTGCTTCTTCTGTCTCTTTCCTCCCTCCTAACCGGTCCTTTCTCCCCTCTCCTCGGCAAGAGCCTCAGCAGAGAGGACCTGCCCCTCAGGGTGGCCTTGAGCTTCTCTCCACTCCCAGGAGTTGCGCGCTCTGTGCCAGCCCAGCCCGTGGGGCTGACAGCCCGGGAGGACTCTGCTCCGGCCTGGGCCGTGTCCAAGCCCAGCCAGTGCTGGGCGGGTGCTCAGCGCAAAGAAACGAACGCCAGGATGGACACGTTGACCAGGCTGGAAGGAGGAGTCCTGGCCAGCACGCAGGGCCTGAGGCCACACGAGCCCAAGCTGCTCGCCCAAGCTGCTCGCGTTCTGGCCAGGCCTGGCCGTGCTGGAGGCGTGGGGATACTGGCCAGGCAGGGCCAGTTGCCAGGGCTCACACCAACCTTGGCGCCTCAGCCCCATCCTGCTCTGCAAACCCCAAGTGCACCAGCCGCCAGCTCATGAGAGGAATGTGAGGAATGTTCTGCAGGGGGAGTCGCCACTGGAGGCCGCAAAAGCCCTCTGACTTGTTCAGACCATCCCCTTCCGGCTTTTGGGAAAGCAAAATAAGCCCTGGGAAGATGTTGGGGGCGGGGCAGGGGGATGCTGGGGGCGGGGCTGGAGGATGGTGGGGGCGGGGCAGGGGAATGCTGGGGGCGGGGCTGGGGGAGCTTATCAGCTTATCTGCTCACAAAGCACATACAGGCTTGTTGCATCAGAGGCCACCCCTGGAAGAAGGTCCGTTCGATACTGACCCTGCTGCTCGCACCCCCAGGCGCCCAGAGACGCCATTGCTAGGGCCGATGTGGATAGCAGAGGTTCCTCACACAGTCCTGTCCCCTGCTTCTGCCTTGGGGCTCTGAGCCTCGGCCAGGGTGACACGGCCAGACCCACTTTGGAGGATGGCGCAGGGTGGGTGACTGGGGTTCACCCCGGTGTGTGGCCGCCACACCAGCTTCCCGAAAAATAAAGGGGGAGACAGCCATTGGGCCCCCAGATAAAGCCCGGGGAGTCAGTGAAATGAGAATTCAGCCAAACCCGGGCGTTCGGGGTCTGTGCCCGCCAGCAGCCCCGGGGGAGGTGGACAGGCAGGCACCGCGGCCACTGGACATGAGGCCGGGGGTTGGCAGCCCTCTCACTCCCCAGGTTTGGTCCGAGGCATCAGGGGCCTCTGCGTCTGGAACAATAACAGCCCGGTGACCACGGTAGCTGGCAGATCTCAGAGAGAAGCACATTCCCCTCCCACCCCCGCCCCCTTCCCGAAGACCAGGGTGCCGGCCTGGCAGATGCTAACAGCAGAGATAGATGAGCCCATCACTTCTGACAGCGAGGCAGCGCCCGGTGCAGCTGAGGGGCCCAGGGAGTGGGCAGCTGAGGTCGCTGCAGACAACCTGACTGCTCCTGGGCCTGGGCTCCGTCCTCATGGCAACCCGAGCGGCCTTGCCACCAGCCCCCCGAAGCCGCTCTCTGCAATCTTACTACTGGGGGTCCCTCTCTCCAGATTTACAGTCCTGGGGGTGGTGGCCAGCTGGCCTGGCCGGGCCTGAGTTGGTGACACACCTTGTGCGAAGGCAGGCTCGGGCAAGCCGCACCTGGAGCACTGGCAACCAGAGAGCAGGAGAGCTCGGCCTACCGTCCAGCCCAGAGCGCCCAAAATGCCTCTGCAGAAGGGGGTTCCCAGGCTGGGTTGCCCAGAAGCAGCCCCAGTCCCTGTGATTAACCCGCTGCTAGGATGCTGGAGGGAGACGAAGAGAAAGCCCGGCCAGGCCTCATCCGGATGGCTTGCTCGCTCTGAAGAGGGCCAGGAGCTCCGTGACCCGAGACACCCCCTCCTGGAAGCCTGGCCTGGTCACACCTGAAACCCCCCCCCCCCTTGCCGGAAGCAGCCGCCCACCTTGGGATTGCATCATGCATTGGAGAAATGAATCACTTTACTTGTGTGTGTCTCGCACAGCTCCCCAGCACGGAGACAAAAATCTTATTCATCAAACAGTTAACAAACATTTACTGAGTGTCTGCCGGGCTGGGGGTGGGGACATCCGGGGGACAAAGACAGGGCCTGTGCCTGGGAGAGGCCGGTCACCTCTGGTGCCAGGTGTGTGGAGGTGTGAAGCCTGCCCAGGGCAGGAGGCGCTTGGAGTGGGTCTTCAAGACCAGGGTGTGTCTGGCCCTGCAGGGGCGGGCATCTTGGGGCGCAGCCTGGCAGAGAAAGCCAGCTGTGTGGGGTCGCAGACGAGGCTGTGGTGTGTGTGGCCTGCCGGGACCTGCAGACGAGGGCACAGCTGCAGATGGGTACCGATTCCCCAGGCCCTGGCTCCGCTCCTGAGAGCGGTGGGAACAGCCGATACTCTCTAGCGTTTTTTTATCATTATAGCAAAAGACAGCACCAAAGGCCGGCCGTTTCCACCATGCCTCAGGTCACAGCGCAGGGGCATTTAGGTGTTTCCATCTTATCGGGTATCCAGCACCTCCCTCCATCTCCAGAGCTTTCAAATCCCCCCCCCCCATAAAACTCCAAGGGCGTTACCCAACTCCCACTCTTCGCACCCCTCGCACCTACTTCCTGTCCCTGTCATCAGAGACTTTTAAGCAAATGAATGACCTCATGGGCTTTTCTAGAAGGATGAGCTGGAAGACTGGAGGTAGAAAGCAATTCCAGAACATTCTGGAAGGGTGGAAGAGGCCAATGAGAGGGGAAGGAGGGAGAGATGGTTCAGAGAACTGATCGGGGGATACGGAGTCAACAGTCTTTTGAGACAATTCCAGGCTGTCTTTCTTATTTTATCTTCTCTGTGTTGACTCTCACACCCTTTCTTGGAGGAGGAAGAGAGAATTCTGAGACTATAAAATTGATTTTTAAATAATCCCTTGACCTCAAGGACTCACAAGTATTTCAGAGTTACAGCTGAAGTAGATGTAAAACACATGCCCACACCACGATAACTGCAGCACTGATGGCATTGGGGGAGATTGGATCTTGGTCCCTGGTCTCAGGCCTATCAAAGAAATGATTTACAAGAGTCGCTGCTGCTTTCAAGGGTCCAGAGCCTCAGAACAGCTTCTGTGCAGGGAAAATGATCTGAAGTTTGCATTCGAAATCCAGTGTGTGTAGTGTCTGGGTGGATCTCAGAGACCTGGATCCAGCCCGGTTCAGTCCAGTCTCCAGGCTCTGGGACCTGGAGTTCAGCCTCAGAGTTCAAAGGGGCAGAAAGTGACTTCTCGGGGGAATCTGGCACTGCCTCGGGTCTCAGGAAAATGAGTTCCGGGACACGTTGGATGGCACCCACTTTCCTGAGGCCTGTCCAGATGAAGGTCACAGAGAAACAGGAGTCCTGGCCGTGGGGAGCGCCCGGGCCTCCCAGAAGACAGGCCAGCGCCCTAGTCACAGTGTCATATGACATCACCAGGCACGGGAGACCCCCAAGAGGGAGAAACCAGAGTTCTCTGCAAAGGACATTCTCTAGGGAGTGGGAAGGACGTCCGGAAGGAAATGCTGTCTAACTTGGATTTGGAAGAAAGAGTACGTGTTAGCCCAGCCAGGGCGGGGTGGAAGGGCATGCTGGGTAGGGGAACAGCATATGCAAAGACACAGAGTCATGCAGAAAACAAGGACAGTTGGGAAAGCATGAGCAGGTGGGAATGTGGGGAATTTAGGTGGGACAGGGCGGGGGTGGGGTCTCAGAGAGAGGGTCACCAACGCTGTAATGTGTGTCACTTATGCTGATTCCATAGTAATGTGGTGAGCAGGTGCCATATGTGCAGATGGAGACAGAATTTGCACGTGACATTCGTCAAGTCACAGTCAGCTGCTGAGCTCTCTGTACAAGACAGTTGTCTAACTAGTGGGGACACAGGAGCGACCAAACACCAGTGGCAGAGGAGGACGCTGAGCTCAGGCGAGGTCACGAGGTCCAAGGCCCCCATCGGTCAGAGGAAGAACCAGGGCTAGGACCCAGAGCCCCAACAGCCCCATCTGGGTCCTGGTCCTGCCTAGTCAGTGCAGGGCAAACCCTGTGGAGCTGAAACGCTTTCTTAGTTATTTAGACTGGACAGAGGAATCAAGGATCTAAGACACGTCCAAGGGCCGGGCATCGCAGCGCGCACCTTTAATCGCAGCCTACGGAGCGAGGCCAGGACGAGGAATTCCTTGAGTCCCCAGGTTCGAGACCCACCTGGGGCAACACATTAAAACCTAGTCCCAAAAAATGGCTGGGTGTGGTGGCGCACGCCTGTCATCCCAGTTACCTGGGAGGCTGAGGCTGGGAATCGCTTGAGTCCGTGGCACCCCGGGCAACGTGAGCTTGCGGTTTCCTGGGCAAAAGAGCGAGACCTAGTCTCAAAGAAAAAAAAGACACATCCACGCCACCCGTGTCATTCCCAGCGGGAGGAAATAGGAAACACGTGAGTCCTGCCAGCTGCTCCGTGTGAACTCACCCACCCTGTCCACCACGGAGCTGATCCCCGGTCCCTCACGGACTTGGCTCATCTTGTGGTCTCGGGCCTCGCCTGCTCCTTTTCAGCGTCGCCCTCAAGAGGCTGTCACCCACCAGCGTTCTTCGCCGGCTGCAGTCTCAGCGGTCTGCGGAGGCAGCAGATACTGGGAGGAAAGAGGCTGAGCGCACCGCTGGATCTTTGGAAAGCACGAGTCCCCGCGGGGTGGGGCTTGCAGAGTCAGAAGTAAGGGGCAGGGAGCAGGTGATGCCTGGCTGAGTACCCCGCCCAGCTCCCCATCTCCCCTGATGGCTCATCCTCCTTGGCAGCTGCCCCGGAAGTCTTCCCTGCAGACTCAAGACGGGGGTGGGAGCGGGGGGAGGTGGGGTGGATAGGGGGGCATCCTTGGGCCTAGGTCCATGTCTCTCCACCCCCACACTGGCTCAGGGCAGCATCTTCCTAACTGGATGTGGGGGTCGGCCCCTCTGTCCCCTGTGAGGGTGGGCAGTGCCATCTCTGCGCCTTCCGGTGCCCTGATTTGCAGGGTCGAGGGCCAGGCCCAGGTGTGCTGTTAGAAAGACGAGGTGCACAACCAGCTCCACGGGTGAAGTGCAGGTGACATGCAGGTGACAGGCCTTTCGGAGCTGTTACTTTTGCAAAGGTGTAGACCTGGCTTGTCGCTGCAGTAGCAGCTAAGCTCATGCGGCTGCTGGGCATGCATGACCTGGCTCACGCTATGGCCACCGCGTCCCCAAGCGGCCAGCAGCAGTGACCAGGACACTGAAAGGGCTGTTTCTGCCAGTGCAGTCCACACTGGAGACCTGCTGAGAGGCCTGGACGGAACACCCTCCTCCTGACGTCACACTCACAGGGACCCCGGCTGCCTGGGGGCCAGGGGTGCTGGGGGGACGGCCTCTTGGGGCCAGGCCTGTGCGGGGTATAGCCGGCTGGTGGCACAACCCAGGCGAGGGCCTGCGTCTCCCCACACCCTTGGGGGCACCCAAGGAGATGGTGCCGGCAGAGCTTCCAGGTCCCGTTCTGCCCTTACTGCCTGGGTGACCTTAGCTCGCAGCTCCTTCCAAGCGCCACTGGACTGTCTCCATGCTGGACTGGTGCCCGGGGCAGCTGCCAGCGGGAAACAGGATCCTGCCCTTGAGGTGTGGAGTGTGCTGCCTGCCAATCAGCCAGCACGCAGTAAGAACTAGCTGGTGCTGGCCCAGGCTCAGTGGGGGGAGGGGCAGTGTCCAGGGTTTCTGGTGCACGGCCTCTTTGGGGAGCTCACACCCTGCTGCGGGGTGAGCAGCTGCTGAGTGCCAACCCTCTGGCTGTGTCCCTGATCTGGGACCCCCCAGCCCAGAGCTGGGGCCAGAGGCACTGGCTGTTGGCTGTTCCTCTCCAGCAGGGCGCACTTTAAGAGAGCAGCTACTTCGTTTTCTGCAGCATGCCCACATCACTCACCAGCACAGATTTATTCAGATGAGTCCATGAAAGCTTATTTATGTAGCTGTGTTACAGCAGGACAATATAATGTGGAGCCAGATTTTTGTCTGCACTGTAGACGCTGTAGCTGGTATATGTGTCACGTACATGATGTGGACAGAGGAAATAGGATGGCGGTTAAGAGCAAGCACTGTGGCTCCAGATCTGCCCAAGCTGAGACCTCAGCTCTGCACCCACCTGAGGGGGCACCCTGTGGAAATTCCTCAGCCTCATTCTGGGCCTGTTTCTTCTGTTCTTAAAATGGGAGCACCTGCCTCAGTCTCACCCTGGAGCGGGTGCTGATGAGCATCCATCTATCCATCCATCCATCCATCCATCCATCCATCCATCCATCCATCCA
>PVHY01031670.1:0-12437 GCA_004024945.1 Uropsilus gracilis | reverse complement strand
GGAGGGGAGGGGAGGGGAAGGCCATCCTGGGAGTGGCACTGAAACTGGATGCAAATGGAAACCAAAACTTGCAAGGAGAGGTCAATATTTAAATCAGTTACTTTCTGGGTTCTTCCATCCATGTACACAATACACAATTACAAGACTACTCAAAACAATAAGATTTATTTACAAACAAGGAGACATCAAGAGTCACTGAAGTCAAAAGTAATGAGTTATCTTACCCCAGTTACCCTCCAGTCTCTAAAATCCTAAAACACTTCCAAGATGGCATCGTCTCCCCACTCCAGACCTAAACAAGTGTTTTACAAAAAAACACATGTATCAGGTGGCACTTTCTCACTGCTTCAACCCTGAAGCAGGCATTTCACACACAGGCCAGTTTCCAGCAAGTTCAACTCCTCCTTCTTTGGGAGGCTCGCAGATTCCAGGTTTCTTCTCGTCTTCAGAGGTACAAAGCTTCCAAGTTTTCCAGCAAGCTATCCTCTCTTTTTCAGAGGTCCAGTTTGCAAACCAAAGAGAAATTGCATTTCTCACTTTTCCTCTTCCCCAAAGTGGCCAAATCCTGGGGTGCCTACCTTCGGGCCAAAGTCCAAAAATGGAGTTATCAGGCCCTCAACCTGAAAATGAGCTCTGGGACCAAAGCCTGTGATGGTGTCCCATTCCCATGTTGCTTTCTTGTGGATTAGTTCTCTCCTGCCAGACTCCACCCACAGTGCTTCTTTCCTTGCTTGTACTCAAGGCATGTGTCACCCTGGTTATTTCTCCTTATTGGTACCACTTCTCAGCTGGGCCCCTCATCAGCCCCAGTGACAGCAGGACTGTGCGAAGGTTGGTTGGAAGTTATGTGCATGTAAGATCTCTAAGTCCTGGCTTCCACAGAGACAGCAACAGCCAAGAACTTTAGCGCCATGAGCCCTGCATGTGTGTGTAGTTACAGGTGAAAGGGCTCTGTCTTTTTCTTTGCTGACTCATTTAAAGAATGAGTGAGCTTATTTGTTAAATCAACTAAGTCTGAAGTAAAGCATAGTTTCCCATTTATTCCTTTTTTGTGAGCTAGAAGGTCAGTCTGTTAAACAGAATGAATGAGTTCCCTTGATCAAGTAGCAGAGGATAAACTTGAATTTCTTGGAAAACAATTTGCAGTCAATCATAATAATGATGAACCACTTTGTGCATTCACCTGAGTGTTATTCCAATAAGACCTCAGAGAGGCAATGGGAATGGCCCACTAAAGCCTGTCAGCCAGCTGCCAAGAATGAGTGATCTAGTTATCTGAATCCTCAGGGTTTTCCCACCTGGTGACCACCCAGCATTTGGTTCATCCCTCACTAGCCAGTGATAACATCATTGGTAGTGTTTTGACAACCTGGACCAGTGATGGTCTGCAATTGACCTCTGTCCAGGGAAGGTGAGAACTGTGTTTTGTCAGGTGCTCAGGTTCCCCTTTATCAGAGCAGGAATTGAGCCTCCCAGGGAGGGATGCTCAGCAGAGCCTGGGGAGGGGGGAGGGGAAAGGAGGAGGGGGGCTCCACACCACTCACCACCACAGTGTGTGGGGCCCTCTCTGCTTTACATTTCTACGTGTGGAGTATAAGACAGCAAAGCGAAGGCATACACAAACCTGAGCCCAGGCAAACCCTGGAGATCCAACTCCATCTAGTTTTGACAGCATCAGAGTCTGGCCATACAATTCAGTTTTAAGAAAAGCAAGTTTGTCTTGTTTAAAGGCCGTTGGTTTCCCATAATACCATTGGGTTTTGAAGTGACTTCTTAATTTAATTATTTCAGTTAATTCGGTCCTCTCTGTCAGAAGCGTGTGGGAGGATCCGACTCTGATCCAGCACGCAGGGATTCCCAACAAAGCAGGGGTAGGCTGAACTGTTCCATCTCTGTTGCTCCCCTGATGACCTGCTCCTTTGCAGTGACTCCTGTCTCCAGGAGGAGATCAGGTCAGGGCCCAAACCTGCATTCCTATAGCAGCAAAGTCCCGCAAAACAAGCCCAGGTCCATGCTTTCCTTTTTCTCAGAGTCAGTGCGTTTGGGAGTGACTTTCACTCCACAGGTAAGCGCTCCAACCCCGGTTGGAGAATCAGTCCATCCTGAAGGACTGAACATGGCCAGCACTCCTCGCTTCTGTCCAGCAGGCTGCCCTTGGCCAGCACAGGCTGGACTTTAAAGGGGTACAATATGTTGCAGGGGGCACTACAGGTAACATGCCTTAAAAAAGGAGATGTTTCCTAATAAACCCCTGAGGAAGTGAATGCCAAGTTATGAGATCTTAATTCCAGGAGAAGACTAATCCTTATGCTGGAAGTTGGTGGAGAGCCGCAGGCCAGCACCCTGAGTGACACCTGCTTTCCCTCCCACCCTTGGGTGTCAGGACTCTCTTTGGATTCCCTTATGGCCTCAAAAGCAATCAGTTATTCCAGTAATAAAATAGGTTCATTTGCAAAGAAAGAGCAAGAGAAGGTGACTGCAGAGGGGCCCACAGGGCTGTTCTATGTCCAGGCAGCAGCCCTGGACCCTGTGAGGGGGAAAGCCCCTCACTGTCTGGGCTGATGCAGGCATGGGACCCTTAAGTTTGCCCATATGCCCACCATGGATGCCTCCCTAGCCTCCTGATCTCATTTAAGTAGGTTTTGAGCATCGGTCCCCCTGGGCATCACAGCAACTCCTCGGGAAGGAAGAGAGCCAAGTGGCCCTGCACCTTCCATCTCAGGGTCTTCATAGCCAATATACCAAATGCTCATTCTCTGATGAGTCACTGTTTTTATCTCTGAAGCGCAGCAGCAGCGCTAGGCCCTCCCCCCCTTGCCTTCTAACCATCGGTTGTGAATCTCACCCACAGGACTACTGCCCTGCTGGTGGCTTTGGGAAGGCTGGGGTCACACGATCCATTTCAAGAACCCATTCACCAAGGATGCTTGCTTCTCTGTCCATTCAAAAGAGAAGCAAATCACCCCCATCTGTCTGTGCCCCTCTCCTGTCACAAGCCAAGTCCCCTTTCAGGGGAGACAGGGGAGGCAGAGCCCAGCGAGTGGCCCAAGCACCTCCAGGGCACCCAAGCTATACAAAGGGCCGTTTTTATGAACTTGACCTCAGTCAGGTTTCTAAACCATCTTTGTATGGACATCTTGGGGTTTCCAGCTTTATAGGACAAGGCCATCAGAGTTGCAAAACCCAGAACCTGCCTTTCTGAGGCACCCACAGCCAGAGAAACCTGGATGCCATCTCTCCAAAATCTGCTTGATGTCAATGCCTTTATCCCCCTTGCTTGTTGGGGGAGGAAGCTTTGGCCGTGCTGTTGTTCTGTATATGTGGGATCTGACCCACAAGTGGACAAGTGACCCTGGAATTACCTACACTTTCTGGAGAGGAAGGAAAACACACAATGGCTTCAAGGGTGCTGGCCTCCCGCATTTTGCAGCTTCACTGACTTCTGAGAAGTGGTGTCCATTTTGGGGACAAAACCCCACATTGCTCCTGTCTGCCTCTCTGCAGGCAGGGAGCCTACTGCTCATACATGTGGGACCCACCAGGGAGCAAGAAGAAAGGAAGTGCCTCCATGGGCCTGCTCCTTCCTTGAAGCTGAGGTGACCCCAAGGGCCAGCAGGGACAGGTGCTGGTCAAAGGCTGCGACAGGCGAGGCCATTGAGGCTGCACACAGGTAGCTGGAGAACAGAAAGCAGTCAGAAGCCTCATCTGCGTGGAGGGTGTTGTGCTCTTTAGAGATTAGACCAAACCTGGGCCACCTGAACTTCCAAACCATAATTAACCCTTGTAGGACAGCTTAGTGTATAATCAAAGCCAATCAAATGACCAGATTTCCAAAATTGGAGTGAAATTCTCCCTGGCTCCAGGTGGGCTGGTGAGGCCTCCCTGACCCCAGGATGAGGGCTGGAGGGAGGCCTCCTAAGAGATGAGATCATAGTGTCCTCGGTGGGGAGGGACTGAGCCAGTCTGCCAGGAGGTCCCAGGGTGAACAGTCAGAATAGAGACCCATGGGGAGCCCAGACCTGACTCCCACCTGTCCCCTGCACTCCCCACTAACCACCCTCCAGAGGCTGCCCCCTCTTGAAGTGGCTGCTGGATGCTCATAGACGCCAGCATCTCTGTTCTGTCTCAATACAAACCCTTGGGAAAAACAGGAAGACTGTTCAGAGTTTGGAATCTCATTGTCTAGCTTGTTTGTTTTCCAAATAGAGCAAAGAGCTCAGCGTTGGGGCCAAGGCTCTATGCTGTCAAAGTCTGGAGCTGCAACGCTTGCCTGGGAAATGCTGTGGTCACCCTTGGGAGCCTGTGGCCACTCCCTCCCAGGAGTGCTTGCAAGGAGAGCCCATCAGCCTTTCCTCTGGGGGTTCCAACAGATGCTCTCGGGGTGCCATGCCTGCATGGCCTCTGCTTCTGAGAAAGAGCTAGATGTGGCAATGACAAGAAATGTGAAGCAAGTAACAGCTGGACTGCAGTGTTACCCACTGGAGGTGAATGATCCAGACTCCCGACCTCACTCCAGTCCCCAGAGTTGATGGGAGGCTCCCTCCAGCGAAGGCCAAGCTGGCCAGGCTACCTCTCAGGGACCACAGGGAATAAGGAGGACATGCTGTCCTGAGGGTGATGTGCCTCGCCACTTGGGGACACTGGCAACCAAATGCCAGCTGGAGTGAAGGCCATAGTAGGAACCACAGCCCTTCCCAGCCCCAACTCAGGCAAGGGGCCCCAGGATACCAGGACCCCAGGCCTAAGGAAGCCCTCTCCAAGGCAGCTGAGCTGCCAACCAAGGGTGATGAAACAGTCAAGCTTGATCAATGCATATTTGCACATCCTGACATCTTTGATTTATTGTGTTGGTAATTACAGTTGTCTGGTTGGTGGGAAGTATCTTGAAGTAGAAAGTAGAAAGATAGTTGCCCACCATCTCATCGCCCAGCTACACTTGCCATTAAATTGTGTCACGTTTCCTCCTGGGTCTTTATTGTTATTTAAAATCATAATTGAAATCATACATTATATATACTTTTGAAAGCTTAAAAAAATTTAATATAGTAGAAAAATTTCTTCATGCATTAAACAGCCTTGTAAATGCAACATGTAAACATGATTTTTAATGGTGGCATGATATATGAATGGAGAGGGCTTTACATTTTGCCTCTTTTAAATGACCATTTTAATAACATTGTTACCGGCTTCTCCCTTCTGAGTCTTTATTGTTTCTAGAACTATGTTTAAGGTCTCTATAGATGCTCTGGTTTTCATGACAAACCAGTCCTTTGGGGTGAACATGAAGATTTTTACCAACCTTAAAGATGAGAAGCCCAGGACTCCATTCCTGATGAATGGACATGCAGGTGGTGGAAGGGTCTCCAGCCTAACTGTCCCCTGGAGGGCCAGGTGGGGTGGAGCTTCAGGGCTGTGCTGGACATGAGGTAGGTCCATGGGGATGCTGGAGTTCATGCATGACCCACTGGCACACATGGGCATACACATAGATGCACATGTGCAGTATGTGCACACATCTGACACATGTAATGGACAGCATGTATGTGCATGTGTGCATGAACAGCACGCATGCACATGAGCTCGTCCCTGACACTGATCAAGACCGTCCTGTTACCCCACTCAGCACACCCCTCAATGGGGACCCCCACAGCCTAGATCTTTGACCCAGGGGTGTGTTATAGCCTCCCCCCCAAATTCCAAATTATGGCAGTTTTTATTCTTTGGATGCAGCTGGTGTTATTGGTGGACCTGTGGCTTCCTTTGCTCAATTCCCCATCTGATGTCCCTTTCCTGAGTGCTAACAGGGTCCACTGGGGGTGCACAGGCTGGTTGGGGCAGCAGGGCTGGGGGTGGCTCACCAAGGTTGGCCCTTGACTGGGCTGCATCTGTCTGTTTACCTGGATGGAGGTGAGGAATCAAGGCACGTTTGTGTTTGGGAAGTGAAGGAACCAGGTATCAAAAGGGACATGTGCTGTTTCACAAACTCTTCGGCCTCCGCGTCCTATCCCATGATAGCCAGCCCCGAGCCCCTGGGATTCTGTGGGTCCTGTGGACCTTGTTTGTGTGGTCCCTCCTGAGAAGTCATAATGTGCTTGCAAAGTGGTTTTTGATCAGTGTGTTGTTGAACTGCATTCTGCAGTCGCTTTATACCAGAGACACATGTCCGCCGTTCCCGCTGCTCGGTGACATCCTTCCCCCGGTCATGCGTAAGTAATTACATGATGAAAGCAGGGTCTGTCCACACACTTATTTTAAGTTGGGATTCCACCTCCTGGGAGATGTTCATGGGTATTTGGCATCATGTCACAACACACAAACCCAATAAAAATCAGCCTCTGTCTATTTGCAATTCTGGCTTTTCTTCCTTCAAAGTCAATGGGTTTGTTCCTGGCCTGAAGGGTACCCTGGGGTTTGTGCTGTGAGTGCCAAGTGAGGGGAGATGGTTCTTCCACCTGCTTAGCTGACCCTGGGCAGACACAATCCCACATGGTCAGGAGGCCTTGGGCCAACAGCAGTGTCTATCTGGGACCTAGTGTCCCTTTTCCTAAGGTCTCTGCTTCTCTGCCTGTCCCTGCGCTGGGCCTCAGTTTCCTCAGCCCAGGATTAGGAGCCATAGAAACATGGTGGTCTCTGGGCAAGCTCCTCTGCAGAGATTCTTGTTTAGGGGCAAAAAGTCCCACCTGGGGCAGCACGTTCCTCGGCTGAAATGGGAGCCAATGAGATGCCCCAGGTGCAGGAAACCCCCGAGGTGATGGTTTTGATTTTCTTTCTACAAAAATGCTTTTTAGTTTTTTCTGGTACTGGTTCCCCATTTTAGTCTAGAAATGAGTAGAAGCAACTGTACTATTTGATCTAGCACAAAACGCTACATTTCATCATACTTAGGGGACGATGTGCTAAAGGCTGTGCCTACCATGTGAGCAAGTTTGAGAAGTTTCAGGAACTACATTCCACTGGACCCCACCTCCATGATCTTGGACTCCTTGTTTTCCTTCTCAGTTTCCCCATTTGTAAATTGTAAGATAAGAAGAGTCCCACGCACTGAGGGCTTTCTCCTTCCAGTATTAAACAGTTAAGAACATTATTTCACAGCTAAAACTTACACTTAATAGTGGCCACTTGGCTTTTTGTGGTTGTTTATTAACAGAAGTAGAGACCACAGGGGCAACCCTGCTGTAACACCCTCTGCTGGGGCTTGCTCCCCACCCCCCTTGAAACCCCAGGTGGGGTTTGGACCGATAGACCCCACTGGATTTGGGTAGAAAACAAATCCCATGCACCACAGCTGGACCTGGGGTTCTCTTTACTCCAGCCACTCAGGATTTCTTGTGAGGGTCTTGCTCTTGGTCTGTATGTCTTTTTTTCAATTTTAGGATGTTTGCCCCATCTCGCACACACACACACAAAATGTTTACACTCACTGACAGGACACACCTTAAATTGCTCACCACTTCCTTCTGTGTTAGCAATCCAGTACCCGGGGCCTGAGCACAGACTCCTCTTCTGGGATCCCCTTACATCCACCGGAATCCCAGAATCACCCCCAAACACTCGCCTTAGACACTGGAAGACACTTAGCGCTGCTTCCTTCCTGGCACCTCCATTCTTCCAACCAAGGCCATTAACCAGCCAGGCCTTATGACCTGTAATTTGGGCTGGGTCTTCTGTCCCTTTCCGAATTCTCTGGGCCCTCATACTTCAGGGTCACCAGCCAACACCAAGGGTGTCCCTAGTGAAATCAGGTAACAAAACAAGCAAAGCAGAGCACTTTAACCTACAAACAGGAAGGAACAGATGGCCCTTTAAACACAGCTACTCCTTAGGTTCATCCCAGCCTGCATGAGCAGTAGCAAGAGCACACTAACCTTAAGAGGAGGCAAAAAATTGTCATTAAAAAGACAAAAAAAAAACAAAAAAAAACCACTGATAGTACAAGGAACCCCTTTGGTAATCTTACCAACCAGTTCAGTCTCTAGTCCAAAAACTGTACATGGGTCCTAAGACATATGTGTCCACAAGATGGCGGCTATCTCACCTTCAAAACAGATGAAGGAACCAAGATGGCATTGTTACTCTTCTTTCAAAAAGCACAGCTATTCACTTCAAGTCAAAGATACCAAGATGGCACCATCAGCCCTGCTTCAAAACTAAGAGATTCAATTCCAATGAAGAAGCCAGGATGGTATCAGCAATTATCCTCCAAAAGGCACAGCTCCAGCATTCTTCAGCTTCAACTCAAAAGTGGCCCCAAATCAGTAAGACTCACTTGATACAACAACAGCAACCATTTTAGACTTCTCATGATAGAAACTGCAACACAGCAAGTTCTCTTCAGGTCTCCAGACAGTTCTCAAACTTCACAGTTTCAAAGGTAAAACAAGGTTTCAAACACCACATTTTCAAGTCAACTTAGATACGTCACAAGTTTCTCCAACATGCCTCCCTGATGATCTCACCAGCCCGAGTTGGGGATGGAAGCCAAGTGTGGTTTCCTTCCCTGCCCTGCTGCCACACATGGCAGCAGCAACTCCAAGGACTCCAGCCTCCCTGCTGCTCCTCTGTTTGCTTTCCTCTCCTCCATGACTTTCTCCCTGTCTCTCTATCCATCTCTGTCTCTCCAGCCACTCCTTAAATCTCTCTCTGTCCTCACAAGAAGACTTGTCTCTTCTTGCCCACCGGGTCTCTGCCCACCAGGGCACAATGGTTGCCATTCTAATGCAAACACCACCATGATGAGGGCCACGGCTCCCAAATTTCACCACAGGACCCCTATCACTAGGGCCCAACATCAGACCCCCCAGGAGCCCCTGAGTGTAGAAACTCAACTGTCTCCTCGCTGGCTGGTCTTTCCCACTCTATCATCCACAGTGATGTCTGAGGTTGGACTCCAGGAACCTCCTTCAGAAGAAATAATAAGTTCAAACACCAAAAACACCTTTCTTTCTTCCTTAGGAGAAGGTATCTTCCTTTATCTTTCCCTATATTTGACCTCCCTGAAGATGGTTGTTCTGCTTCCTCCTGAGCCACGATTGTCCTCCGCCCAATGCTGAGCCTTGCTGGCCACTGCACCTCTTTTTGGTCCTGTTTTGCTGCTTCTTATTTTGCTAGATGCTGGGGCACAGGTCAGAATAGACCCCCAGATACACAACAGCCCCACACCACACAGTGCCCCTGCCTGATGACCTCACTTCCACCCAGCCACTGCCATCTGTATGGGGAACCATACAGATGTGGTTCCAGGCCACTCTCATCCACCAGGAAGCACACCCTTTGGCAGGCCTAAAAGAGGATTATCCAACATGGGTTTCAGGTTCCAAGTTTTGTGAAAATCAAAATGTCCTCACTTTACCCTCATATTTTATGGTTTTGTTGGAGGGTGCTTGCCATCAACATAAGTTGATAATGGCCTGGTTTGGTACTTGCCATTAGTATTAGCTGATACTTACAATTGATAAAGGAGACACTTCCCTGTTGCTTTGGAATTATAATTTTCAAGGTTAGAATTCATAGGGGAGGAGGAAGGAAAAACAAGTTTTTGTGATGTGACCTGAATGACAGCACTCCCTCCTGAGTCCTGCCCTGGTGGGAACTGGAGGGAAATATATTATAAATAGAGTTTAGGACAAAGAAGGAGCAGCCATTTTGAGATGCAGGCATTTTGGAAGGGGTTATGAGTTTAGCTGCATGGCTGAAGCAGCTGCCCATGGCCTTGGTCTGGGTTGTTGGACTCATGGCCTCAGCATGCGCAAGCTGAATGTGTGTGCTGAAGGGAGTCTGGAGAATTTAGAAATTTGAACTCTCACGTCGGTGTTATATCTAGTTGACTTAGAGCAGTTGTGAGGTAGGCCTGAGTAAATGGACTTTGTTGGTTACTGAATCTCAGTTTTTCTACTGCCTAAATTTGAGAGAAGTCAAAGGAAAAGAACATCATACCTTTGACCACATGCTTGGAGAAAGTTGGAACATGCTAAAGAAGGATGCCCTGTGTTTGGAACAAAGTGCTGTTGAACTCTGAATGATTGGACATGTGGTGGGGAGATCAGAGACTAAAGGACAGAGAGTTTGGACAATGGTGGGTTAACTGGGCTTTTCATATTTGTCTTGTAGTACATATTTAGGTAATCACTTTGCTTAGTAATACATTGTCTGCTCACTTTAAAAGTCTGATCTGGCTTGGAAATTAAAGTAAGGTGGCTGGTAGCTGGGATTATAGGAGTGTGCCACCACACCCAGCTATTTTTTGGGACTAGGTCTCACTATGTTGTCCCAAGCAGGACTTGAACCATGATCCCTAGCCCCAGCCACTTTCATAGGCTGAAGCTTACAATCACAGGCACTGTGCCCGGTCCAATGGCAGTTATTTGAATAACAAAGGTAACTAACCTGCAGAAGCTTAGTTAACAAAGGCATTTGTCCAGCTTGAAATAGGTTAAGGTTTGAGTCTGGTTTAGAAAAATCTGGGAAAAGGATTTTTAGGTAAAAGAAAACCTGCAGCCTTCTCTCCCAACATCAGTTTGTTGGTTGTAGAATTAGAGGTTGGACGTTAATTCTCCACTTGAAATTTCCAGTTTTTATTTTTATCTTATTTGATAAAGGGAAAACATCAAATGGACTTATAACACAACTCCAAGTTGCATTGCTGCCCCATCCAGTCCCACTCCTTAGTTTCTTTCTGTGTTGACTGCTGACTCCACACTGTCCAATAGGATTTGTGCACTGATAATCCCTGGGTCTCAGATCACTCTTATTGTTGTCTTTGGGGTTTCTTTCAATTGCAAAAGCTTCTAATTTTTTTTCTTTAATTCTAAACCTATGCAAGAAGACAGAAATGGGTGCTGGACCAGAGAGAGTGGTATATGGACCAGGGCAAGGTGTGTGCTGGACAGGTAGAGGATGAAATAGAGAAAGGGTGGTGTGTGGGACCAGCAGAGGGAGTGCTGGACAGGCAGAGGGTGTGCTCAGCATGATAGTGGTGCCATGTGAAATTGGGGGACCATGGCCCTCAGCATGATACGGCTGCATTAGAATGACAGCCATTGTACCCTGGTGAGTAGAAACTTGGAGAAGGGAAGTTAAGCCTTCTCATGAGAGGAGGAGTGTTGTGGGGATTTAAAAAGGAGACAGATGGAGAAAGAAAACAAGAGAGAGAGAGCGAGGTGGAGAGGAAAAAGAGCAGAGGAACAGCAGGGAGCCTGGAGGCATCAGCACTGCCATTGCCATATGAGGCAGCAGGGCAGGGTAGGAAGTACACTGTGGACTTCCATCCCCAGCCCAGGGATGCATGTTGGAGAAACTTGTGACTCGTATAATTTGACTTGGAAATGTGGTATTTGAAAACTTGTTTTACCTTTGAGACTGCAAAGTTTGGGAATTGTCTGGAGACCTGAAGAGAACTTGCTGTGTTGCAGTTTCCATCTTGAGAAGTCTGAAGTGGTTGCTGTTGCTGTATTAGTGAGTCTTGCTGGTTGTGGGCCACTTTCGAGTCGAAGCTGAAGAATGCTGGAGCTGTGCCTTTTAGAAGAGACTTGATGACGCCACCCTGGTTTCTTCATTGGATTTTTATCTCCTGCTTTTGAAGGAGGGCTGACGCCCTCTTGGTTTCATTTGGCTTGAGTGAATAGCTATTCCTTTTGAAGAAGAATCAATGACGCCATGTTGGTTCCTTCATCTGGTTTGAAGGTGGGATAGTCGCCATCTTGTGGACACATACGTCTTAGTGCAGTTTTTGGACTAGAGACTGAACTGGTTGGTAATATTATCAAAGGGGTTCCTTGTACCCTCAATGATTTTTTTCTTTAATTTTGTCTTTTTAATGAGTAAATCTGTTTTTGCCTTCTCTTAAGGTTAGTGTGGTATTGCTACTGCTCATGCCAGCTGGGATGAAGTTAAAGAGTAGCTAGGTTTAAAGGGCCTACTGCTCCTGTTGGTAAGTTTAGTTAAGTACTCTGATTTGCTTGCTTTGTTAACTGATTTCAGACAGGTAGAGGGTATACAGTCCAGGGAGAAGGCATACAGGCCAGGGAGAGGGTGTGTAAGACAGGAAGAGGGTGTACAGATCAGGGAGAAAATGTGCAAGCCAGTGAGAGGGAGTGCAAGACAGGGAGAGGATGAAATAGACAGAGGTTGTGCTAGACAGGGAGAGGGTATGTAGGACTGGGAAGAGTGTGCTGGATACTCACTGCACATGCCAGCAGCTCAAATGATCATTTCCTCAGCCAAGTGCTGTTTTACTTGGGATGCTAACATGTGTATACCTCCTCGGAACCCCATCCATGCTGAGGCTTCTTGCATGTGAACTGTATCTGCTGTGTCATCTGCAATTTTTTCTTGATTATATCCCTTTAACTGTATACAGAATCTTTGTTTTATTCCAGCAAATGCCCTCATCATCTTCTAACTCGTTTATTCTCTACCCATGTAGAAGTGTGGGATGGGGT
>PVHY01031669.1:0-12463 GCA_004024945.1 Uropsilus gracilis | reverse complement strand
GAGACCTAGTTCCAAAAAAAATAGCTGGGCGTGGTGGTGCGCGCCTGTAATCCCAGCTACCTGGGAAGCTGAGGCTGGGGATGGCTTGAGTCCGTGGTACCCCGGGCAACGGGAGCCTGCGGGCCCACGGGCAAATATCGCGAGACCTGGCTCAAAAAAAGAAAAAAAATACTTGGAAGCCCCGGGAGGTGAGGCTTGCTTGGCTCCTGGGGCTACACTGCAGGCTTCGCCCTCGGTCTGAACTTGACTCTGACACCAGGTCCCCGGAGTTCTGCTCCAGAAATGCCTCTGTGTGGCCGGCACCCCAGAATGGGCCCAAGATTCCGAGGGGTTCAACTGTAGAGCCTGTGCAGGGCGCTCGCCACGCTGGGGAGCTCCTGCCACCTGGTGGGCATGGAGGGAATTGCAGGCTAGAAGCTGGCCTCCGCCGGGTTCAGCGTGGAAAGCCTTCGGCAGTGACCTTCAGCCTTGCCGGGCAGCAGATCAAGGGCCTCCGTCCACAGGCGGCCCCAGGGGCTCCGAGGGGCACGGGGTCTTGGTGTGTCCTCCAAGCTGCCTCCTGCCGAGCTTGCGGACACCGGCGAGGCGGTGGGAGGAGATGGGGCGGTCATGAGGCCTGGCCTGCGGAGGAAAGCCCTCCGGGTCCGCCATTGATGCTCTGGGAGACTGAGATAGGCCTTGGGGGGAAGGCCCAGGTCCCTGCCAGCGTCCCCTGCCAGCTCCCTCCCCTCCCATCAGGAGGTTCGGGAGCCCCATGTCTAACCCCCCCAGGCTCTCCTAACTGTGACCTTGGGTGAACAATGTTTACTGATACACCCGCTGGCTGGTGTTCCTGGGGGTGACCCGCTCCTGGGGCGTGGCCCGGATTGCAGACACCAGAAAGCTTCCCATAAAGCCCCCAACCCCCTCTGATACGGATGCTCCTTTGTATCCCTTCGTCTCCCATTATTTCCAGCCGGGGTGGGATGGCCAGCATCTGTTCTGACAGCCCAGGGCACGAGCATAACCCCATCCCCACCCCGGCCAGGACACCCCCTTTCCCGGGCGCATCGCACACCCCACACCGCTCGGGCTGGGCCCGCAGAGCCTGCCGGGAACGCCCAGCCCCTCTCTGGCGTGCCAGCGTGTGCCAAGTGCGACAGGGACGGAGTCAGGGGTCTGTCTTGGGGTCCCACTGGTGATGACGCTCAGGGAGAAAATGTCACTGCGGGCGACGGGGCCCGCCCTGAGCGCTGGGCCCGGAGCCGGCCTGGAAGCAGGCCCGGGAGAAGGCAGCGGCGCCTGCGAACTGGTGTGTTTCTCGGAATGTTCCTCGCTGCCGCGCGGCTCCCAAACACCTCCTCCACCTGGCCGGGCCGTCTCACGGGCTCCGGGGAAGGGACAAGCGGCCGAAGACCTGAGACACAAATCGGCATCGTTGGCCTCGAGGTTGTCGCTGCGGTAGCTGCTCCCCCCGGACGTGTCTCCCCACCTTGGTCCCGGGACGGAGGAACTGAGGACATGGGGGGGAGCCCCCCGACTTTCAGTTCTCAGTAGGATGGATTTGAAAGGGCCAGGCAGGCAGTCAGACTTGGGGTGAGTGCAGCTGAGCTCACAGGAAGTGGGGCTGCCACTTGGGGACCCAGGGGGTGTCGGTGGTCCTCACCCCCGCACCTGTGGCCGACCGAGCAGGGAGGCAGGGAGATGCCGATGGTGGGGGTGCGCCCAGAGATGCGCCCCTGGGAGGCTGGGGGCGGTGCAGGAATAGCCGTAACGACAGCAGACACGCGCACGGTGCTGAGTTCACCTGGGACTGTTCTAGCACCTTCTAGAGTGACACGTCATCCCGATGACAGAGGCACAATCACCGCATCTGCGTTCGGCGAGAGGACGAAGCCGGGAGGGGGAGGGCATGTGGCTGTGCTTGAGTCGCTGGCAGACAGGCCCATCTGGCCTGGGCCCCCTGGAGTGGCTCTGGGGGGCGGGCGGGGGGGGGGGCTGCTCTCGAGGCTGCTGAGATGTGGACCCTGCACGCCAGCGAGTGTCAGCGTCGACTACTTGGTCTCTAAGTTCCAGCGCCCAGCTGCGTTGCTACCCCACGGGTGCCCGGCTCGTGGCCTGAGCCTGGGCGTGAAGACC
This sequence comes from Uropsilus gracilis, assembly GCA_004024945.1. Classification (NCBI taxonomy): domain Eukaryota; kingdom Metazoa; phylum Chordata; class Mammalia; order Eulipotyphla; family Talpidae; genus Uropsilus; species Uropsilus gracilis. Next base: position 10,345 of record PVHY01031669.1, on the reverse strand, counting down.
CTGGGCCCGCGGCCCGGTTGTCACGGGCGCCTCCAAGTCCTTCGCCCTGTGACCTTCCCTCCGCCCCTCGCCGCCCCCTCCCCGCAGGGCAGCACGGACTACTTCCTGACGAGCGGCGACAAGATCCGCTTCTTCTTCGAGAAAGGTGTTTTCGACCAGCAAGGTTGGGAGCTGGGCCCCAGCGGCGGGCGGGTGGGGGGTATGGCCGGGCGATGCCCGTGGGCGGCTGGCTCCAGCCTCCCCCTCCCCCTGTTCCTTGTGCCACAGGAAATTTCCTGGTGCCTCCGGAGAAAGCCATTAACAAAATAGGCCACGGTAAGGACGAGCCGGGGCAGAGGGGTGGGGAAACTGAGGCCCTCAGCGTGGCAGGGGCTGGCCCCAGGGGCCCATGGGAAGTGAGTGCCCACATGATGGCATTTCTGTATCTTGGGGCATCACTCATAAGCCCCAGGTGGCAGGTCCAGCCCCATAGCTTTTCACGCCTGGTGTGTGTGGGGGGCCCGGGCCCTGGCATGGGGGTTCCAAGGTCTGGCGGCTTCCTTACGCTCCTTAAGGAGCGCTTGGCATGGTGCCATGGTCCTTGTTTGGAGGTCCTCGCAGCAGCCTGGAAGCCCTCCTCCCCCCAGGACCGTGTATCACCTGCATCCTCTGGCTCAGTCTCCTTAACAAGAGAACAAGCCACCGCTACTGACTGGCTTTTCCAACAACTGTCACTGCTTGGGGCGGGGGTGGGGGGTGGAGGGGGGTAGGGTGGGTGCTGGGTCCCATGGCTCTGCATCCCGAGACCTGTGCGACCAGGGGCTTGGTGTGCAGCGTCTCTGTTGCCATGGGAACGCATCCCTTCCCTCAGACTCCAGTTTTAGTCTCTTTGCCACCAGGAGTCCTGTGTTTTGACAGAATCGCCTCTCGCCCAGAGAGGCCTGTTTCATCATAGCGCCAACACCCTCAGTCCTGAGCAAAGCCATGGGCTCCCCCTTCCCCTCCCCCCCCGACCTGTTCCAGAGACCCCCGCAGGCCACACAGGGGTGCAGCTGCTTATTTAAGTTTCCAGTCACACCACGAAGCGTCACAGGACCCGTGGGCCCACGCCATGTCAGATTTCCGGCCACGGCCAGTGCTGTCCAGCGGGGTGAAGTCCACCCAATCCTTGCTTTTGCTCATAACAATTCTGTAAACAAGCTGGGCACAGTGGCTCGTGCCTGTAAGCTTCAGCCTATGAAGTGGCCGGGGCTAGGGATCGCGGTTCAAGTCCCGCCTGGGGCCCGTAGCAAGACCTAGTTCCAAAAAAATTAGCTGCGTGTGGTGGTACGCGCCTGTAATCCCAGCTACCTGGGAAGCTGAGGCTGGGGATGGCTTGAGTCTGTGGTACCCCGGGCAACGGGAGCCTGCGGTTCCACGGGCAAAAATAGCGAAATACTGTAAACAACGGTCAGAGCAGCCGTCCGAGCCGGTCCCGGCCCCCGGCTGTGGCTGCCTCGCCTCAGCACCCCCAGTCCAGGGGCCCCACTGGACCGAGGAGAAAACAGCTTCCAGAGCTGGGCGGTCACTCCCTGTCACAGGGGGCCGGCGCGGCCCTGAGACCACCGTCGGGGCGGTTATGGCTCCAGGATGAGGTCGTGGGTGGGTGTGGGCGGGGCGGGCGCATCAGCCAGCTCCGAGCAAGCCGTGCTTAATGCTCATGATGGGGAGGGGGATCCGGCTCGGCCAGGGGGACGCTGGGGCTGGGGCCTGCCTGCCAGCCCGCCTCTGTCCTGCAGCTCTGCACGCCCACGACCCGGTCTTCAGGGATGTCACCCACTCCCCGAAGGTGCAGGTGAGCAGAGGTGCGGGTGGGCTGGGCCAGGTGCGAGGGGGCAGGACGTGTGTGACCGTTGCCCCTCTGCAGGCCCTGGTGCGGAGTCTGGGTCTCCAGAGGCCCGTGGTGGTACAGAGCATGTACATCTTCAAGGTCAGCTCCCCCCCGCCCCTGCCCAGCCTCTGCTGTGAGGTGCCCGGAGCCTGAGCAGACCATTGCCACGTCCGGGACAACATGCAAAACCAGTCTCCCCTGGCTAAGGCAGCTTCGGGGAGGGGGGAAGGGGACCCCTAGGACTCTCCTTCCCTACTGGAATACTGTTCTGGGCCACATGGGGCCAGCTCATTGCCACCTCCTCCAAGAAGTCTTCCAGCTCCCCTGGGAAAAGAGACCTAACCTCTGACCTCTTGATGGGGAGACTTGCCCACTGACCTGCCCCCCCCCCAGCCTCTCACAGAGGTGCCCCGTTTTGTCTTTCCACCCTCCTGGGCCTGGCTCCCAGCAGGTGCTTGATGGCTGGGTGCTAATGTGGGTCCCTTGGAGGTGACCACGGGCGGCCAGGGAGAGCAGCCATAAGACAGAGCGGGCCTCTGCTCCCTGGTTTCCTGTGGCCTCACCGGACTCCCCCTCTCTTGCAGCAACCTCACCTTGGCGGCGAAGGTGAGCGGGGAGCAGGCCGAGGGCGCCCCCCTGTGGGCACAGTGGGGGATCTGGGACCTGGGAGATCTGGGGGATGAGGAGGAGCAGGCCAAGCTCTCTGTAGGGAAAACCTGGGCTGGGGGAGCCGCCTCTCAGGAGGAGATGCCTCCCAGCCTCCTGCAGCCGGAGACTGGGCGGTGTCAGCAGTCTGGGCACAGTCCTGGATCTGGCAGCGACTCCTGGCTGGCTAAAAACAGATGCCCGGGCCCCATTTCTTGAGTAGGTAGGGGTGCCAGGCCTGGGAATCTCCATTTTAACAAAGTTCACTGGACCACCGTCTTGGCCGGAGATGGCAGCTCGAACTCTGAAGCCACTAGATGCACCGAGACCCCTCACGGCCCTCCCTGTGGGCCCTCCCTGCTGCTACGCATCCCTCTCGTGACGGGGAGCTCACCACCTCGCAGGCAGCTCCGTCCTTCCTTGCATGAGCCCCAGGGGCCTCCGCCAGAGCCCACCCCCACCCTTCAGTTCAAGGGATGACCAGCCTGAGTCCAGCGCCCCCACTTCCTCCTCTGAATGCTCTGGAGTCCTCACCTTCCTCCAGCTTCCCCCTAAAGTGGGGTGCTTAGAAAGCACAGAGCTCCCAGCAGGAGGGGGGGGCAGACGAGCCCCCCTTTGCTTATTGTTCCAGATCCAGATCCTTTGTTCAAGGGCCTCCCTCCTGGCTGCACCCCAGTGCCATGTGGACAGGGTGGTTAGGAGGCGAAGGTTTGCTCAGTCAGCCTCTGGGAGCCCCATTTCCCGGCCTCGCACTCGGGGGTGCGTGTGGCGCCTGCAGGGGTGTGTCCCTGGCTCGGAGGGTGACTGGGATGAAACAGCAGCAGCTACGTCTTGTCTTAGCAAGTGATTATCTCACGGGTCGCCCCTGTCCCCCACCGGTAGGTCTACCGTGGGGCTGCTTCTTGACTACTGTTTACTGCCCAGAGTAGCCGGGCCAGGAGGGGTGAGAGTCTTTTTTCTTTTTTGAGACCAGGTCTCGCTATGTTGCCTGGGCTAGTCCCGATTCCACATAGTCAAGCGACCCCTAACCTCAGCCTCCCAGGTAGCTGGGATTACAGGCGCCCGCCACCCCACCCACCTCTTTTTTGAGACTAGGTCTCGCTATGTTGCCCGGGGCGAGTCGAACCCGTGGACACAAGCAATTCCTAGCCTCGGCCTCCCTTCCTAGGCTGGGATAAAAGGTGCATGCCACTACCCCAGCCCAGGGGTGAGATTCTAACCAATGGTGGGAGGCTGGATCCGGGGGGCTCAGAGGATAAGGAATGGGAGCTGGGGCCCGGGGAGGTGGGCCAGCTCCTCACGCCCAGGCGGGCATCCAGTCACGGCTCACCAGGACGCCACCTTCCTGTACACGGAGCCCCTGGGCCGGGTGGTGGGCGTGTGGATGGCGCTGGAGGACGCCACGCTGGAGAACGGCTGCCTCTGGTTCATCCCTGGCTCCCACACCGGTGAGGAAGCCTGTCCCTGCCTCCGCCAGTGACGGGAGGGGCCGGAAGAGAGGGAGGGTAAAGGCTTCACCGGGTCTGCAGGAGGCGTGTCCAGAAGGATGGTCCGGGCGCCTGTGGGCTCAGAGCTGGGCACCAGCTTCCTGGGGTCAGAGCCAGCCCGGGATGACGGCCTCTTTGTGCCCACACCGGTGAGGAAAGGTAGGCGGTTGGTGTGGCGGGCCTGAGGCCTTCACCTGTGGGCGTGACCACCCAGTTCGCCCAAGGCCTGTCACAAGTGAGGGGAGGTCGGGGCACGGGGGAGCCAGAAGGGCCCTCGGGCTGGGACCCACACCCACCCTGTGAGCAAATGGCTGGGCCTCTTTGAGCCTCGGCTCCCCCATGGTAAATGGGGCGCACACACGGGTGTGAGACACACACCAGGTGGTTGGCAGGGCGGGGAGTGTGCAGACGCAGCTGTGAGAGTGCCCTCTGCTGGTCAGACGACCCAGGGTCCCCCCCACTTGCCTTGGCTGAGGGGCTGAGGGGCCCCACGCTGGCACAGGGGGCCTCAGGCAGATTCTGGAAGCACCCGCAGAGGGGGCTGTGCTTGCTGAGGCTTGTCGGGAACACAGGCCACAAGCCAAGGGAACTGGCTCCCTGGGGACCCATGGCCAACAGCCCAGTCCGCGTGGGGCTGGACAGGCCGCAGCCAGGTGAGGGAGGTGGCCTGGGGCCTCCTCACCTGCGCGGTGCCCGCAGGGGCCCTGGTCCTCATCCACGGGGAGGTGGTCCACAAGAGCGAGAGGAACCTGTCGGCCCACTCGCGCCAGGCCTACACCTTCCACCTCATGGAGGCTTCGGGCACTGTCTGGAGCCCGGACAACTGGTAGGTGGCGGTGGGGGGGGGGGTGTCTAGCCAGTGTCCTTAGTGGTCCTGGATGCTGGGCACAGACACTGGCCCGGTCTCTCCTCTGTCCCTGTAGGCTGCAGCCAACAGCAGAGCTGCCCTTCCCCCTCCTGTACACCTAGAGGCGCTGTGTGTGTGTGGGGGGGTGCGGCCAGGGTCTCTCCGTGGTTAGGCTGCAGCGGGAGGGGGCTGGAGTCTGGGCCCCTCGCCCTGCAGCCGCCCCGGGCCGGCTTTCCCGAGACCTCTGCCGCTGCCCATGGCCCCTGGCCCCGCCTGCCCCCCTCAGCCCAGGAAGGAGGGCCCAGCGCGTCTCTCCACGCTTCCCTCTCCTGGCCTCACCTCACGACCCCAGGGAAAGACACTGAATAAAGACGTCCGAAGGCAGCTTCTTGGTCTTCCTCTCCCAGGGGTCTGGCTCCCGGGGGGCGGGGGAGGGGGGCGTGGCCCTGGTGGCGGTCACCTCAGGTCCCCCGGCCCTGCCTGGGAGGCCGGCCCGACTGGAATCACCGTAAGTGCCGTTTAGTGGGCATCCACTGTGCCAGGAGTGCCATCCTCCCACCCACGGGCCTCCCAGCAGGCGAGCTCAGTGCTCTGCGTGCAGAGGAAGAAGCACAGTCATGGGCAGGCTGAGTGCCCGGCCCTGGCCACAAGCCTTCCCGCCCGAGGCCCGGGGCCGACCTGACCTGGCAGGAGCCAATGCTAGGCGCCCTTGTTCTGGGAGGGTCGGGGGAAGGCAACCTGGGCTAGAACCCGAGTTCTGGTTCTGGGCTCTGGGAGCAGAAACTCCAGTTCTGGCCTCAGGCGCAGGCTTGCTCTTGCAGCCCCCCCTACCCCCCACCCTAAAGGATCAGACGTGGGGCTCCACAAGGCCCTCGGTGGTGGGGGAGGGGGGGGCAGGCACTGGCTAATCCCAGACCACAGATGCTTCGGGTCTGGGCCTCAGTGTTTTCTGAAAATCTTTTTTTTTTTTGAGACCAGGTCTCGCTATTTTTGCCCGTGGAACCACAGGCTCACATTGCCCGGGGTACCACAGACTCAAGCCATCCCCAGCCTCAGCCTCCCAGGTAGCTGGGATGACAGGCGCGCGCCACCACGCCTAGCTATATTTTTTGGGAACTAGGTCTCGCTAAGTGCCCCCCACGGGACTCGAACCGTGATCCCTGGCCCCAGCCGTGGCTTCCTAGGCTGCCGCTTACAGGCACATGCCACCGTGCCCATTTTAGAGTTGGGAGTCATTTGCGGATCCAGGTTTCAAGCGTCCCTGATGGAGAGGGGCCTGCTCCTTAGAGGCCCTGGGCCGCTCGTGCCATCCTTATCCACTGAGTCACCTGCCTGGCCTCGGTGGCCGTGCCAGCTTGTCACCCTCATGTCTTGGCTTAAAGACAAACCAGGGCCCAGCAGACAGAGCCGCCCCAGCCCCTCTCACCCAGGAAGGCAAAGCTGGCGCCGTTCCCCACCTCCTCTGGCAGCAGCAGGGGGGAGGGGTTGCCTGAGTCTCCTTTGCCCCAGAGGAATGCTCAGTACTTTCCTCAAAGGGGAGGGACTTGGCAGCGATTGGTGGGCTGAAGCGCGAGCTCCTTGGGGCTGAGCTCCTGGCCTCAGTGGGCCAAAGTTCTCACTGCCTGCTGGGCCACTCCCAGCCAGGGGGAGGGTGAGAAGTGGGGAGAACCTTGTCCGGGCTTGGGGAGCGTGCTGTGCGATCGTCCCACTGGTGGGAAGTGTTCACCCACTCAGCGAGCAGCTACTGAGTTCCTGTGCTCTGCCAAGCTGGCACTGGGGCTGCGCTGGGGCAACAGACGGACCAGACCAGAGGTGGCTGCCCTCCTGGAGAGCAAGACGAGCCCGGGGAGGGCCGCTCTGGATGCTCCGACAACTCTGCCAGCCCCTTGGCTCTCATTTCTTGCCACAAGGACAGAAAAACCCAGGTCTGGATGGGGTGGTGGGAGAGGCTCCGGAATGCCCCCGGGAGCCCACCCTTCCTCACTGTCACGCAGCTGGGCAGCAGCAGAGGCCTTGAGGCGGGTGGCAGTGGCTGAAACAGGTTCTCAGGCCAGGACCTGATCCCGTTCCCTCACGCATGCAACAAGCCCGTCCCACCTTGCCCTTGCAGCTCCCTACCTTCATGGGACAAGCGCTATGCACAGGACGCCCTCCCTTAGGGTTCCCTTGCAAAGGACGCCAGGGGAGGAAAGGTCACTCTAGTCCCTTGGCTCGCCTGTCTGCTGGACTCCTCCGAGGACGGGACTTACACTTCTGATGGCTCCCGGTGGGCTGGCCCTGAGCCAGACTTCACCTGCCTTGCCTCAATCACAGTCCTCGCCACGCCCCATGCGGTCCGGGCTCTGACTCCCCGTCTTGTGGACAGGAGGACTGAGGCTCAGAGTGGCGAAGCAACTCACCAGTCACTGTTAGGAAGCGGCGAAGCCCAGGGCTTCGGCCAGAGAAGTCTCCCGCCAGAACCTGAGATGTTTACTGAACCGCTCAGCCTCTTGCGCTGCCCACTGCGCACACCCCCCACCCCCCACCCCACCCCCCCGCGAGGGTGAGAGCGGAGCCCGGCGGCACCCTCAGGCTTCCTGACGTGTGCACGAGCCCTTGCACCTGCTTGCCTTTTAATCATCGGTCAGATGAGAACCAGCAGAGCGTGGATTTTTATTTTGAATCTGAATCAAGTGAAAACTCAAATCTGCTTTTCACCTGTTGGCTCTTCACGCGCAAGCGGGGGCCAGCCAGCGCCCCCTCCGCGGCCCTGTTTCCTCCCTCGCTGCCGTCCAGCAGCTAGGCCATCAGCAGTATGAGGAGGTAGAGCGGCAAAAGGAGATTGTCTATCTGCGTCGTGTACGCTTCTAAGAGGGATACTGTGCTGATGGACCCCAAAATCCAGGCGTAGCTGTAGTTGAGGTCCACTTCACTGTCAAAGATTAAGATCAGAGCCACAGAAATGATCTGAGCAAATATAGACGTCATGGTCCCCTCGAAAGTCTTTTTGGTTCCGGGCCAGCGGATATCCCCTATGGTGCTGCCGCAGATGGAGGCCACCGTATCGCCCACCCCCACCGCCAGGACGCCCGCGTAGGGGACCAGGGCCCTTGCTCCGCCAAGGTTACCTTTCTGCGTGCAGGGTCTGGGAACCAGCCAGATGGGAAGGGACATGCCCAGGAGCAGGTAGATGTGAGTCAGGATCAGCGGTCCGCTGTCTCGTTCATCCAGGAAGAGCGACAGGAGGTTCCGCAGCGTGTGGCCCAGGGGCTTAATGCGGAAGTAGCGCACGTACTCCAGGAAGATGAAGACCGCCAGACACACGGTGGCGGCCACGTAGAGCAGCGGCCGGTCAAAGATGATACCTGGGATGTAGGTGGCCACCACGATGAAGTGGAAGTACTTCCGGGTGATAGTGGGAGCCTGGTGCTTCTTGGACTCGGAAGATGAGCGCTTGGCGTTCTGGAACAGTACCACCAGACAGGCCAAGGTGGCCAGCAGGGACCAGTAGGCCAGGAGGTAGATGCGAGTGTCCGTCTGGAAGAGAAACTGAAGCAGCCAGAGCAGGGGGTTCCTGTGGATGAGCCGGTGCAGCCAGGGCAGCACCACGCCTAGGCCCAGCACACAGGTCATGAGGTGGAAGAAGATGGAGGAGGCCCAGGTGGCCGAGTCCATGAAGACAAAGAGGGTGCTGAAGAAGATGCCCATGAGCACCATCCCCACCACCACCACCAGCAGGAAGAAGTCCACCGGGTCCCCCTGGCTTTCCACCACTGTCAGAGAGCGCTTGATGAGCTGGTTGAGCACAAAGCTGATGCCTCCCAGAACCAGCAGGGCCTCCCCCGGGGTAAAGCAGCGTGGCAGCAAGTACAGCAGGATCATGTTGAGGTAGACGAAGATCAGCAGGACCTCCAGGACCTCAATCACCTCCCCCACGCTCAGCGAGTGCTTCATGATATAAATGATGATACCTCCAGCCAAGCCTGAGATGACGCAAGTATTGGTGGGCACCGGGCGAGTGATGCCCAGTGCCAACACGGAGGAGAAGAGGGCCACCGCCATGCCAGTGGCCGCCACCACGACTCCAAAGCGCTCGAAGTATGGGTTCTCCGCAGCCTGGCAGCGCTCCTTCATGACCAGTCCGAGCAAAGGCATGACCATCGAGGCGGGCAGCAGGCCGCTGTTGGCGGACATTCGGAACTGGAAAACGGCACTTCCCTGCTGGAGCAGCCGGTCCCACTTGTACTGGACGTAGAAGGCCTGCACGGCCAGGGCCACGGCGCACCAGGAATACCGGTCCCAGACGGCTGCGTGAATGCTCAGCACCATGGCGAACACCACGGCCGCCTCCGCCAGCACGGACCCGCTCAGCGGAGCCCCGGTCCCCGCGGCCGGGGGGGCGCACTCTCGAGTCATGTCTCCAGACCCGGGGCCCCGAGGTGACTAGGGTCGCCGTGGGCTCTGGGCGCCTCGGTCCCGCCAGACAGAGAGCGGCAGCTTCGGTCGGCCAACGCCGTCCTCCAGCCGCGAGGGCTGAGGCTCCACCGCAGGCCACTCTCTGCGGCCAGAGAGCCGGCGCGCCGTCACCCTCCACCGCCCTCCACCTACGTAGCGGCGCAGACGTCGCCACCCGGCCGCCTCCCTCACTGCCTCGGCCGCACTCGCCGGGGGATCCTCACCAACTCGGGCCTCGCCATCTTGGCCCCGCCCCGCCGTCACGTGACGGACAAGCCCCGCCCCGCAGGGAGCCGGGCGGTCACGTGGGCCCGCGCCTGGGGGCGGGGCTGGGGCGCGCGCGCGCGCGAAGATGGCGGCGGCCGCCGGCGGGCCGTGTGTGAGGTGCGGAGCGGGCCGAGTCGGCGGGGGTGGCTGTGAGGCTCCGGGTCGGCGCCGAGCGGAAGCGGGGCGGGAGTTGGGGGCGGGAGGCGGCAGCGGCGGCGGGGCGAAGCCCGGATGGTGGGGACGAGCGAGGAGACGGGAGGCGGTTGCCTTCAAACGGTCCCCGCGCGCGGGCATCCGAGGGGGGGGACTTCTCGCACCAGGGGGCCGGTGCCTCCCCCTTCGCTCCGCGCCGACCCCCGATCTCCCCACCCGGCCCGGTTCCCTTTTCTCTCCCCACCTGCGCGCCCCCCGGCGCCCCCTCCCCCGCGCTTCCTCATCTGGCCCTGACGCTCCCCGGAGGCGCGGCGGGGCGCGTCGCGGCCGGTCCCCCCTCGGCCGTCCCCCCTGCAACCCCCTGTGCCCTGCCCGGCGACGCGCCCCGGACTCCCCATGTGCTCTCGCTTGGGGCCCTTTCGGGCGGCGCCGACACCTCCCTGCAGTTCCTGCCCCGCGTCTTGGGCGCAGCCTCTCATTCATCCAGCACTTGCTTTCGGCCAGCGCCGATTTCCCGGCCGACACCCCCAAATCCTCGGGTGGCTCCCGCGCCCCTCGTGCGGGCCTTGGGGGGGGGGTCGAGAAGATGACCCCAGTTGCAGTTCTGGCCGGAGCTCGGCCGCGCTGCTCGGCTGGCAGACTCGGCCGGCTGAGGACGAGCTA
>PVHY01031668.1:0-12463 GCA_004024945.1 Uropsilus gracilis | reverse complement strand
TCTGTTAACCCTAGTCACTAATAGCACTTATTTTTCTAATCAATAGTGTAGGTCCTGCTTTCAAATGTTTTATCTGTGTTCTTGACTCATGGTGTTTCTTCCTGAACTTTCTTCTGCCCAGAATGCATCTGTCCTAATGCTGGTTTTCTTTATTTCCTTTCGTGCTCTTTTAAAGGGCAACTCCTCCAGGAAACATTTTACGATCGCTACACCGGGGCCTTGGAGGAGAGGTCACAGAAGGGTGTGATGGGTTTCTCAGAGAGGCCACACTGAAGATTTTTGTGACCTCAACTTGAGAATTTCAGGAGGAAGTGGCAGGGTAGGCAAGGAAAGGGTCAAGAAAGGAGAATTTTGGGGTCTTTTGATGGGGACCATTCTCATGGGGATGAGATGGTGTCTCGTTATGGTTTTGACTTGCATTTTCCTGACAAAAAGTGGTGATAATCGCTTTTTCATGTACCTATTGGTCATCTGCACGTGTTCTTCTGAAAAGTTCTTCTTTAGCTGCTCCATGCACTTTTGACGTTTTTTTCTATTGAGTTGTATTGATTCTCTCTATATCTTTGAAACAACTCACTTGTCAGACATATAGTGTTTGTGAATATAATTTGAAGTGAAACTTGTCTTCCCAGGCTCACTGCAGCATATTTACGATAATCAAACTCAAATAGTCAAAATCAAAATAAAGAAACAGCCTAAGTGCCCCCAAACAGACAAGTAGATTGAATATGGTATGTATATGATATACACAACAGAATACTATTCAGTGGCCGAAAAAGGGTGAACTCATGCCATTTGCAACAAATGGTTGGAGCTGGAAGGGGTGACGCTAAAAGAAATAAGCCAGAAGGAGAAAGACAGATACTGGATGGTGTTACTCACATGTGAGATACAAAAACCTAGATAAAGGGTCAGGCAAAACCAAATTCAAAAACTAGGCCTGAAAAGCAGACTGTAGAGCTGAGACCTGCCAGGGGGGAGGGGCAGGAGGGCAGGGTGAGCACAGAGTGGGGAAAGAGCACAGAGAGTGTGGTGAAGGATTATGGATGCTTTTTGAGGTGGGGTCACTATGGTACACCACTGGAAAAGGGGAATCCTATACTTCCAAAATACAAAGAACAATGTAAAACCGAAGCTGCCTCAATATAAAAACAAACAAATAAAAACAAAAAGAAACAGCAAACAAAGCTGGTAGAAAGAAACAAGAGGTTTTCTCTGTGTAACCTAAGGGTGGGTCAGTGGAAAGCAGAGTCAGGGTATGGGGACCTGGGTCTTGTAAGTTTGCGATCAACCAATTGCTGCTTGGGTGATACTATGCTTCCATTTGCTTTCAGACCTTGCAGGGTGACTTAAAATGGGTACCAGCAAAGAAGAAGTGAGATGAATTTTAAAAAGATCCACATCACACGTGGCCCCAGCATCCCTGACTTCATGCAGGCCAGTCTCATCTGCAGGTGTGTCTTCAAACCATGTTCTTTGCCAGCATCTCTCAGGGGCTCCATGAGGACTCCTGGGTGGATAGAAGATGAAGGGGAGGAAGAGAAGGTCAAACTGAGTAACAGCTTTGCATCTACCTTGTCCTTCAATTTTGTAAGTATTACCCTTTGGAATTCAGAACATTCTATTTTATTTTTCATGTTATAGGAAAAGAGTTTAAAAATGACTATCCAAATTGCTATTTCATTGATCTCCTCTGAGGAAAGCTTGGTATCTACAGGGGCCCATTTCCCCTTTATCCCTCTGAGCTAGTGAGGACGAATAACTGTTTTTGAGGCCACACACTGGGACTTGGCTGTCCTAGCCAATTGCTTCGATATATGTCTCTAGGATAATAGGGGAATGAACAGAGAAAAACTGATATCAAGGTAGCCTAGTATGTACATGCAGCTCATGCCTTAGTTCTAGAACACTCCATCTTACCTCTTGGACATGGTCTCAGTACCTACTCAAGGCTCATCTCCAAATGGAGACAGCAAGCCTGGAGATCTTTGAACTTAATGAGAGCAGTTCCCTTTGCTTTTGCAGGAAACTGATTCTGGTAAAGCTCCCTTTTCTCAGGATGAATGACTAGGGGTGGCCATCCCTTTCAGGATCAATCCTGCCCATCCATGGGGACATGACCTTAGAGACCTCTACAGGGTGATCCTCAGAATACTACCCAGCCACCTCCACTTTCAGAGGGTCTCCCTTTTTAACTAGTTAATCGTTACCAGGACAACCATAAATTTGGGTTTGCCTAGGACAGTCTTATTTTATGCCTGTTGCTCTGGTGTAATTATTAATAGCTCCCCTTTCACTCCCAAAGTGTCCTATTTTGGGCGATAAATTCTATGGCCACTCTAATTACCATTATTCTGAGCCCAGTGCTTCCTGACCCTCCAGGCTCAGCTCATACTCCCTCCCCACAGGAGGCCCTCCTGCCCTGCTAACTGCAGCTCATTTTCCCTTTCAGCTAACAACTAAGGGCCCAAGTACTTCTCCCCCACACCCATCCTCCCACCATGTGCATTGCTAGTTCTCCCCCAACCTCACTCATTCAACAAGTATTTCATGTCCACTTACAAGAAAACAAGGAGAATTAAAGACCCTGGGGAAATGGGAACAGCCAAAGCCAGACAGACAGTAAGCACTGGAGATATATTATGCTCCTTGATGACAAAGGCTATTTAAAAAAAGTAGAGATATCTGGGGTAGGGTGGAGCATGCTAGAAATGTGTGTCCTAGATATTACAGGATGGGCAGAGCATTTTCTAATAAGGGGATATTTATAGAGGTCTGAATGCTGAATGAAGGAAGGGAGTGACTTAGAGAAAAGAAAGCATTCAGCCAACAGGACTGAGAGGGTGGTCTGGAGAACACCAGACTCAGCAACAAGCTCAGCAGATCCACCAGGTCTTGTTCACTCTTTGCCCTGCTCAACCTGTCCCTTCACAAATTCAAGTCTTCCTGTCCTTCCCCAACTGTCCCCTGACAGTCTCCAGACCAGAGTCCTATGAGACCACGAGGCAGGCAAAGTTGTCTGTGTGTTCAGCGTTTGGTGCCTTTGAGGTGGGTAGCGTGCTCACGGATTTGGGGACCGGAGGGTGGTCTTTCTTGTCCTCTCCTGGCCTGGCACTGGTGCTTGCCTCTAGATGGCCTCTGTGAAAGCTGATTGATTGGCTCACACACCAGTGAGGCTTTCTTGGTTATTGAGGCTCTTGGTCAAGACTTCTAGGGACACCTGACTCCAGCTAGGTGGTGTGACCAGGCTACTGATCTGTTCAGTTAGCTCTGACTTTCTGAGGCTCTCAAATGATCCCAAACTGGTGAGTGGACTGTCTCCCTCTCACCCCCAAAGAGCCCATGGCATCGCTCTGCAGATCAACCTGCTCTGTAGAACATAACCAAGGTGCATTTCCTGGGAACAACCTTTTTACTTGATGTGATTCTGGATAACTTTATGAATTTATTTACCAGGCTATTTATCCAAAAAGTGGGGAGAGTGATCCCATTCTTAAGAGAATTTGTGTATTATGCATTTGCTATGGGCTGTTAGATTTTCTCATGCTACATTCTTATTTTATGGTGTACTTAAGCAGATGTTTCTCTAGACAAAATAGATTTTGCTGCTCTTCACGTATCCCTTTTGCACTGGCAGCCAGGAAGCTCCTTGTTAACATTGGGAATCATCACTCGTAATTGGTCAGGAACAACTCTGAATTTGCTTACCCCAGGTGTCAAACCTCTACTGTCTCTTTATTTGTCTCATATATTAATTTTTTAATCTTAATAAACCAATTTGAATCTTTGGGAAGTGTTTAGAGTCTTAAATAACCTCTAAATTAGTCACCTTAATGTATAAATCAATCTTGCACACCTACAACATGAAAAGAAGCATATTAGCATCATGGAGAGGTCTGGATAAAAGTGTTACAGAGTCCCCACCCTCCAGCTTAAGTCCCTGTTCTGTTTGCCCGTCAGTTTCTCATGGGTCAGATCAGGCGTTCTACAGGAGGAAGAAACTGACCCCCAAATTCCATCTCTCTGAAGGATTAATTATTTGCATAATTTACTTTGTGACTAATGGTGCTGGCCTCATACCTGGGGAGAGGAAATAGAATTTTAAAAAAGAAGATGGTTGGGTCTTCATTACTTCACCATGTCTGTGTTGGTGTCTTTGTCTTCAATGTAATTAAGAGCCTTGGTGTGAGTTTTTAAATGTCTGATCAACCATCCCCCACACTTTCACCCAACATGGCCACAAAGGAAGCTTGAGACTCATTCAAACCAGAACTTAGCAGCCTCATACAGTCCTATGCATGAGGGGGGAGGGGAGGGGTTTGGGGAGAGAATATATTGAGATCTGCCCTTTGATCGTGCTCAATGCGACTTTGCATTTACCTGAGGGATTAAAAGTTCTCATTGACCAAGGCTCCGGGCTTCCTACTCAGCCTTTGACGGGACAAGTGTTAATTGGACAATATAATGGGGACAATGTTAATTCCCCTCTTAGAGTTCCTTTTCTTGTTCAGTCAAATAGAAAGGCTCTTTTAAATGGCAGCGAGAGGAAGAAAGGAGCTGGTTTATAAGGGTAATAGACTGCACATCTTCCCCCTTGTCTCAGAACAAGTGCCATGGAGTCAGCATAAAGCAGGCCCTAAACAGCAAAAGAAAGAGAAACTCCGTGGCGGTGTGCCTGGAATGTCACCCTGGATTAGGGATGGGGAAATATGGCCCATAGGTGCTGTCCGTTTTTTATGGCAGTGAGGGGTGATGAGTGGGGGAGGGGTGAGAGTTGGGCAAGGACCTGGGACTAGAGAGATGGTGATGGTACAGGTTGTCCAGGGAGGGAGCAGGGCATAGGTTAACCCAGACCTGGTGGATGCACTGAGCTTGTTGCTGAGCCTGGCAGTCTCTAGACCAGAGTCCATGACCCTTTGGAGGTGATGGGCACAAGGTGAGATTCTAGAAGAAGCGGTCAGCGGTCAGGAGTGTCTGTGATTAGAATCTTGCTCCTGCCTGCTCTTAAAATAGATTGATGCTCAGTTGTCTGTGGATTCTGGGTGAGAACTTCTTCATACCCAAAGAAATTCACATCCCCCATTTAGCTCTTCTAAAACACTGCTATTTATTTCTTTTCTGACTGAATCGTCTTCCTGTTGACCTTCTACTAACTCATCTTTCAGCCCAGGCTTTTGTGGATGATGGTGATGGTTCATTTACTGTTTTATTTGCTTGTTTTCTGGGCATCCAGCATATGGCATGAGTGCTGTTGGGGCCCTCTAAGCAAGGTACCTGCTCTTTTGGGCCTCACACATTCAGAGATGGGAGCAATTCCCCAGCTTTTATTCTATCTCAGTGGGACCTATGGAAAGAATCGATATAAAAATGTCTTAAAAGCTGCACAATATGTGAAATAAATTATGTAAGTTATAATTTTTGTTCACTGGGAGAAGGAAAAGAATGCATAAGAAAGGATGAGGAATAAAGACATGATGATCTCTTTTTTCAGACAGAGCACCTTGTGGGAAATTTAAAGCCTGGGTGACTTGGTGTATGGTTGTCCAGGCTGAACACTTTGAGAAGTCCTACACTCCTTCTGGAATTCAGTCTTCTCATCAAAATGACATCTTGAAGTGCCTTATAGGTCACTTTGTATGCTTCCTGACCTTGCAACTCAATTCTTTCACCAATTTGGAATAACTTGATAACTCTTAACAGAAAACTAAATGCAACTTTTAGCCCAATCAAAGATTCTTTTGGTCTTAGGGTTGACTAAGAAAAGACAAGTAGTTGATCACCATATTTTAAGAGCAAACTCTAGAGAAAATCCAAAACCTGTTAAAGTTCAAGTTTATGGTGAAACAGTAGAAAAAGGTGGGAGGCCAAACATTTATTAGCTGGAATTATTTCCCTCTAGTAACAAGGGGCTGTGCCCATTAGGTACCTATCATTTCTTAGTTTCACAACTCCTTTAAGAAAGGTATGAAATAATATTGGTGGATGACATTATGTAGGCTTCAGGTGTCTAGGCTTTGAAAGCAACACCAGTGAACACTATCTTATATTAGCCACCAGAATTCTAGTTACTGTCCAGTTTATCTTTTTATGCTACTTACCCACCATTCTTTTCCCTTCCCTTCTCGTAACCACTATTTTGTCCTATAGTCTAAACATTTGCCTTTGTTTTAGTTAGTTCATTTACTGGCTTTGTTTTTGTCCATCCCACACATGCTTGATATCATCCAGTGTTTGTCTTTCTCATTTCACTAAGCAGAATACCTGCTAGATCTGTCCATGTTGTCCAAATGGCAGGATTTCATCTTTTATTTCTTCTTTTAATAGTTGAGCAGTATTCATGATGCAGATTTCACTACACCCACCTTTGTATGCTCTCCCAGAGTTGGAAGTCTGCAAACTCTTTTACTTAGCTTCCCTTGCAGGTGGGCCTTCTGTGGGCATCTGCCAACAGGAGACACTGGTGGGAGTCTGACCAGACGGTGGAAGGAAGGGAGACGTCTGCTCTGGCTTGGGCACTCCGCAGGCTGCTGGAGAGGTAGCAGACTGGGGTGACTCGGAGTTTTGGCTGCTGCACCTCTTGTGGAGAAGATGCCTCTCAGATAGACTCAGAACCCATTGAGAGACCATGTCCTAGAACTCAGCAGCAGAAACAGGCTTCTGGACAACTGTCTTGGGAATGTGTGTGCAGTACCTGCTCCCTAACCATCCCCGCTTTCCCTTCCTTTGGACCAGCACCTCCTCACTCTCGTTATGAACTTCCAGCCCATCGTACTCCTTTATAACCTAGTTCCTCCATTAAATTCCCTCCATTTGAAGTACTAAAGCAAATGACTTCATAGTGATTACAAGTTTTAACATAATACATGGTGCTCCGGGGGCTGCAAATTGAACAATTCCTACTGAAAGATGAGAAACTGAGTTAATGTCACTTCTTGTTGACCCTGCAACCTGGGCTGACTCCTTCTACCTTCTGAACCTCAGTTTTCCCATAAGAGAAATGGCATAATAAATTCAGGCTGGCACTTCCTCCCCACATGGGGTGCATGATCACTAACTAACAGACCAGCTCATGTGGCTGTGTGCAGTCTGGCACTGTGTGGCCCAGGCCACTGGGTAGGTACAGGCCCAATGTTCCCTTACCTATCTGCCTAGCTTCCTGCATCTGCTCCATCATCTCACATCCTGTAGGTCTTTGACGGGCTTTTCTTGCTCCAAGCTGAAAGCTACACGCTTCAGACTCACCAGCCCTTAAATATTTTATAGCAGACAGGCTGGAAATTAATATTTAATCACAGACTCTTAGCACTTAAATATTTAATCGCAGATGTGGATCATGAGTCATGAATCAGCACCCTGGAAAACTTTAGGTCTTTGGTGCCCATTTTAAAAAGATCTGTGGCTCTGGTCTCAGAGGACAGAGGCACCAATGGTGAGTTATTTCTATATCAAGTTTAATATTTAAAGGGCTCAAAAAATTGCATCCCAACCAATCTAAGACCTTAGAGCAGAAAATTTCATCCACAAAGTCCATGTGTAGATTGGGGAAAACCATAGTTTGGGAAAATTTGACTCTTACGCTAAGTTAATAAATGTTTGTATCAGTTTATAGCTAGGAAAGGACAGACACCATGCATGAGGCAGGAGAAGTAGAAGAGTGGGAATTGGGGTTGAGGACTGGAACACTTAATACTTCCTGTGATGATTTGGAGAATAAAACAGAGAACTTTTCCGGAAAAAGTTAGGAATTCTTGAACTATGAGCTGTAGGCACAGAAATGAGAAAAGCAATGGGAGAGTCCATGAAGAAAGGTGTTTAAAAATAAGAGTGGTAAAAATTCCTTGAGAGGGCATTCAGAGAAACTGCTGGTGTTCATGTGTTAGGATGAAGACAGCCTCACCACCAGAGTGAGGAATGTGTCTAGAATTCAGACATAAAGGATTTCATTTCTCAAAGGTGGTAGACACTAGTCTTCAGTACCCACTAGCCTTTGTCTCCATTCTTTATTGTTGGGAGGATCCTGAATTTGTTTGAGGGCTTACTCTCCATTGTATTTAGAGGCGAGAGAGAATTTTATTTCCAATGGTGAATTTTGTTTAATCTAAACTGACCATGGAAAGCTGAGTCATCATTTCCTGATGGAGATGGAAGACAAGCCTTGCTAAATATGGTGTGGAAGAGAGTCAGGGGCATCTGGATGGGAAGCTTCTGGAAGGGTGTTCTTCCTTCATGGAAAGAGACAGGAGGAGGAACAACCCACCTGCCTTTGGATGAGCTTGTATGGGGTTGTTTGGTATCTACCTTCTCATCAAAGCTGAAGATGGGACAAAAGAAAATGGAAGAAGCCCTGGATCTACTTGGTTAACCAAATCAGAAATGATTCTATTTCTAGATTTAATTATGCTTAAGCTATTTTGAGTTGCATGTTTTGCTATTTTCAGCCAAAAGCATTCTAATATATGTATTGTGAGGGCAGGGGAAACATAACAGATTGGGAGATAAAGATTAAAGACAAATAACAGGTAAAGGAAAAGGAAAAGAACAATGTGGAACTTTTCACTCCCACTAGAATGGCTAGGGTGGTGACTGGTCATGTGAGGGTATGGAGATAGAGGCTTCTCATGTGCTGTCAGTGGAAGCCTGATTTACTCTACCACTTGCTCCAGGTAGTAAACTGGAGCATCCCTGGTTCATAGTCAGGGAGCCAGTGGTTCTTCTCTTGGACAAGTATCCTGTACTCCTCTTACACAGGGAAAAACACGATTAATATCATTTGCGACAGCCTTTTTGTATTAGAGAAAATGGGAAATAAATCTTAATGACCATCCTCTTGAAACCCAATTAATCACATGTCAGACTGTGATCCAATGTGTAAATGACATACATGCATGCATACATACATATATATATTTCAACAATTAAAAAACACAATTTTAAGTGAAAGAAAAAAAACAAGTTTCAGCAGGATATACTGAACCCAAAACTATTTATATAAAGTTTAAAAATATCCAAATAATATGATTATACTAGAAGTGCTTTGGGGTGAAAACCAGCATGTTTCATGGGGAACTCCTTTGAGGAGAGAAGGAGGGAGAAGGGTCCCTTTCCTCAGGAGACTTGTGATAGATGGGCGGGCATGATAGTATCCTATCTACTTATTCATGGTTTTAAATACAACCTTAAAAATATCCTAGAGATAAGAGTGTGCACTAGAACCAATGAAGTGAAAGTTGACTCAGAGCAACATGTGGTTTCCAGTTGAGTCCCTTGCAATGAGTGTTTTAGGTTGTGGGGTATGGTGCCTGGCTTAATAGTTATTTATATGAAAAGGAGCCTGAGAGGGTTTGTTATAATTTTATCACAAGATCTCTATGAACTGAAACAGGGTTGTGCAATTTCTAAATAAGTTAGTGTCAATGTGGGTTATAACAATAGAATTATAATAGTTATGTTAAAAGGAGAAACCATTGGCCAGACCTTGCCTAAAAGATGGTGCTCAGATTTAGATTTGTCATATGAACAATATCATTGGGAGAGAATAGAGTGAAAGTGAACAATTGAATGAGAACACTTGAAACTATGCCACAGGAAGAGAGGTTGGTGAGAGGGTGTAGGAGCATTTGTTCTCCATTTGTCACATCTTTAATGGACTGTAGGAGAAGCTGTATCACCACTGATGTTTGGAGTTAGTGAGCAACTGTTATAGTTGGGGGGCATACCTGCTTCATGGTAGATGCATCCTGCAATGACAGTCATCATCTAGGGAGGTAGTAGGCATTCTGTTGCTTGGAATGTACAAGAAGATTTTGAGGAGGGGTGGGGATGTCAGCAATATGTAGGTGACAGCACTGGGCAACATCTGAGGTCCTAGCTGGGAGGATGTATGACCATGGAGCAAGAGCACACAATACAGCTATTCTTTGGAAGATGCCAGCAGACTGTGTAACTAAGAATAAGACTTTCTGCCCCCCCCCACACAAGGAAAGGTGCCATGAGGGAATTCCAGGGTTAGCTTGACCATTCTGTCACCCCCTAGAATGAGAACTCTTGGAAATGACAGACCACCACATCAGCCATATTCTACAAAGCTCTGTGATCAGGAATGTCAGTCCATCTGTGGTATTTCTATTTGCTGAAAAGTAGAGGATGAAGCCTTAGATGTAAGTGAGGGATTGTTTCTCCTGAGAGGAGCTAGCTGATGAAGTAAATCACCCACTGTTGCCATGCAGTGCTCCAGAACATCTTGAGATGACTGTGAGGAATTTGAGCATGGCTGATACATGTAAACTGCAGGCCCTGGGATGTGTCTCACCTTCCAGCTTAGTTATTTTCAGTGTCTTGAGTAAGAAAAGTGGTAGATCCTTCTTAGATATTAATAGGCCTCTAAGCAGGCAAGAGATAAGATGCTGATACTCTTTTTCTCAACCAGAATTTTGAGAAATTGAGACTTCTACACAAGTACTGTAGGCTGTAGGAGGTACAGGAGACAGAGAGGAAGGTGAATTGAAAGCCCTTCTCACAGCACAAAGATAAAGACTTTTTATCAACCAAATTTTTGCCAAAAGTAATATTTTGTATTTCTTACTGTTGATCCAAAGCCTTTAGATGGGTTTTGCTTCACTTCTACTTGACTGTGTTTGGTGGAGTGTTAAAAGCAGAGACCTAGTGAGAAAAGTCTTTGTGAAGTAAAGACTCTTCCCACTTCCCCACCACTGCTTACCACTACCAATACAACTGAAATCTCTGCCGTTAGGATCATTGAATACAACTGAAATCATTGTCCATTAGGATCTTCCCTGTCAAATGTGGAGGCTATTTTCTTTGAGAGGAAGAGGAGAATCCTCCTAGAGGCAAGGCTCATATGTACCCAGATCTATTTCTGTTTACCTGCTCCTGGAGGCCACCTATTTCCTCATGTTTGATCTCTCAGTGACCCCTGGGCCCTTTTGGGGTCACTCAGTAGGAATAAGTTAGTTTCCCATGGCCATCTAACAGATAACCCAAAGTTGAGCAGTTTAAAACAGTCATCAGTTATTTTCTCCTATTCTTTCTGAATGTCAGGAATTGGTCATAAGCTTAGCTGGTAGCTCTGGCTCAGAGTCTCTCCTGAAATTGGGGTCAAGCTGATATTACAGTCTCTGAGGGCTTGGATGGGTCTGCAAATTCATTTCCAAGCCCACTCACATGGCTGTTGGCAGGGGACCCCAGGCCTCATCACTCCGGGCTCAGAATGGGTGTCTCCCAAGTCAAGTGGTCCAGGAATCAGAGACAGAACTGCACAGCAACAAAAATGAAAATGGCAACCTCATGGGTGCTACTGTCAGAGATGACAGGTCATCACTTTTGCCTTATTTTACTGGCCCCACAGCTTGCCCTGCTCATAACATAAACCGTGAAGATCAGAAGGCAGAGATAGTTGGGGTTGTAACACAAGTTGCTGACACAAAACTTTAAATTAGCTCCAGAAAGATCCCTATCTGTGCAAAGGGAATGTGACTACATGCTCAGTCATTCAACTGGATGTTAGAAGCCCTTCCATTGTGCCAGTCACTGTTCTAGGTGCTGAAAATACCATGATGCGCGAGATAGTCAACAGTCCCCTGTCAGGAACTTTGCATTTTATTGAGAGAGACAAAAAAATGAGCCTATACAAAAATAAGTAGTTCTGAGTGCTATGAGAAAAAAAATAAAGGATGTGCTCCTGAAGCAAAGGTCACCTCTGTGACTGCTTTACTTCCTGCTGAAGCTTTCTTCCCAACAGCCTTTGAAGACTGAGTGATCAAGACCCCCATTTTCAGGGTGAAGAAGCCAAGTTTTATAGAGGTGATGTGATTGTCCCAGAATCCCAGGAGCGAGAGGGAGGGCAGGGGTTTGAAATGAAACCTATTCCCAGCCTGGGAAGATCACTCTGGGTGATCTTCCTCACCCAGAGGAGGTCCTACAAGCCGTACCTGTAGTAGATGCATGAAAGTTCCCTTAGGAAGCACATTCTGGCTCCTGCTAGGCTGTGGACCCCTGAGGGCAGGCTCTATGTCCTCAGCCTCTGCATTCTCTGGGGATCCAGAAATTTCCAGGAACCCTGGGGTTCAGGCCTGTGCCCATTGCCATCCTATCCTGTCTGTGAGTCTCTCCCTGGGAGTTTTCCTGATGTCTGTCCTTGGGTAAGTCTCACTTAAGTCAGTCTTGGGAGCTGTGGTCACAGTTTCATTTTCATCAAGAGCACCTGGGAAGAGAAGACTGTTGGCTACTTATCAACCTCTATGGATGCTCAGTGTGAGAGCGCTTTCACAGTTGTGATTTCACTGCCTCTTGAAACAGACTTGTGAGGTAGGCAGAATCGGACCAGTTTTCCAGATGAAGACATTGAGGCTCAGAGAGAGAAAATGACTTTCCCTACTCGCATGACTGAAGCAGCATACCTGGGCATACCTCACATAAATGTGTTCCCCCCATCCTCTAAGTGTTC